>OLKM01001364.1:86575-107236 GCA_900291075.1 Melanogrammus aeglefinus | reverse complement strand
TCTCTCTCTCTCTCTCTCTCTCTCTCTCTCTCTCTAATACCCCCATCTCTCTTTCTCTCTCTCTTCTCCCCTCTCTCTCTCTGCCCTCTCTTCTCCCTGCACTAATACCCCCATCTCTCTTTCTCTCTCTTTTTTCTCTCTCTCTCTCTCTCTCTCTCTCTCTCTCTCTCTCTCTCTCTCTCTCTCTCTCTCTCTCTCTCTCTCTCTCTCTCTCTGCCTGACTCCCCATCTCTCTCCCCCCTCTGCACTTTATGGAAATGAGTGTGAATTTTGTAGACGGTGGACACTGTGCTCAATAAAGCAGATAATAGCAACAACAAGGAGCGAGATGTGGGAATTACCCCTGGCCTACTGGAGAGAGGCCAGGGGTGGGTGTTTTGGGAAGGGGGGGGGGGGCAGGCAGTGGGGGGGAGGTGGGTCTGGATGGGGGAGAAGTAGGGAGGCTACGGGGAGGAGGAGTTGGGGAACGGAGAAGAGCAAGGGCAGGGCCCTGAATACCTATATTTTTAAGACAGAGAGGGAGAAATCCAGCACAGGAAGTTGACCTATAATGTGGCTTTTCGATTGGCCAGGGGAACTACTCTGAACTGAACTATAGGCCACACACACAAACACATACAAACACACAAATACAAACACACACACATAGCTGAGGTGAGCATCAAAAGGAGTGAAAGCCAAAAAGCTCTCTCTCTCTTTGGGTTTTGTGTGGGTGTCATTTGGACACACATTTAACAATAATCCATGATTACCACCAGGGATGCCTAGAGGGGCTGGTTGAGAGTAGGGGTCCATTAGGCTTCCCTGGGTTTCAGATCAGGGTTCGGTGAGCACGGGTCAGTGTGGGTGGGCTCCTGTTTGAATTGTATGGTTAGTACATGGGTTAACCCTAACCCAACACTGTGTGTGTACCGTACCATACAGTAATGTCAAATAATTTAATAGAATAGAGTTTATAACATGCATGTCTTTTACCTCTTGATGCATACATAAACAAGGTGAGAAGGAGCACACATAATGCAAACCCACACACGATCACACAAACACAGACACACTGTGTTTGTGTCTGTGTTTGTGTGCGAAACCCAAACACACACACATACATCTCACAAGAAGAACTTATCCAAGCTTTACTTCGGAGGCTTTTGTGTCTGCATATGGGTCTGTGAGTGTGTGTGTGTGTGTGTGTGTGTGTGTGTGTGTGTGTGTGTGTGTGTGTGTGTGTGTGTGTGTGTGTGTGTATGTGCATGCATGTGTATGTGTGCATGACTATGTGTGTATGTCAGTGTGTCTGTGTGTGTGTTGATGTGTGCAATGCACACACCAACACACACACACATGCACACTGAGTATGTGTGTATGTGTGCATGTGTGTGTGTGTGTGCGTGTGTGTGTGTATGTGCGTGTTTGTGTGGGGGGGTGTGCTTGTGTGTGTGTGTGTGTGCGTGTGCGTCTGCGTCTGCGTCTGCGTGTGTGTGTGTGTGTGTGTGTGTATGTGTGTGTGTGTGTGTGTGTGTGTGTGTGTGCGTTAGTGTGTGCGTGTGTGTGTGTGTGTGTGTGTGTCTGTGTGTGTGTGCGTGTCTCTGGGGCAGCCAGAGCCGTACGGGAGGCAGAGCAAGATAGATGGCTCACTGGGAGCGCTCCTCATCACTTTACAACACCAGTCTGCAACTTTCCACAAGTTAAAGTAGAACCCAGGCCGGAGCACCACACAGGGCCCATAAAGGGTCCTGCAACACAAGCAAACAAGCAAGCAAACAAGACAAGCAAGCACGTACATTTTTATGAATGCATGCAAACACCTCCACCCAAACAAGCACTAAAGCAGAACCAGACAGTGCTTACTGTACCTGCTTAAATCTCTCTCTCACTCTCCTGCTTGCTAGCACTCTCTCTCCCTCTTCTCTCTCTCTCTCTCTCGTTGCCTTTCCATCGCTGTCTCACTGTCTCTCTCTAGCTTGCTCTCTCCCTGTATATCTCTCTCTCTTTCTCTCTCACTTTCTCTCTCTTGCTCTGTCTCCCCCCCACCCCGCCCCTCACACTCTCGCTCTTTCTTTCCCTCTGTCTCACTCTCTCCTTCTCTCTCTTTCTCCTACTTGATGTTTCTTTCATCTGGAGAGGAAAGGCCAAAGAGTCAGGGACCAGTGGTTTTAAACTGATCCAAGGCACATTAGTCGCTGCAAAGACCTGAATAGATTGTGCTCAGCATCCAATCATGCATTTTTAATCACTGATTCCAGTTCAGCTGGAAGAGAGGCTGCCATTTCGCTTACCACAAGAATGCAAATGAATTGGATTGTACCTAGGTCATCAAACGCAAAACGCACAAACAACACATGCAATAAACACACAGAAACACTTACACACATACTGTTTGCATTTCAGACCAAATTCATCCACAGGTGAGTGTGAATGTGAACTTCTCGAACACAGATAAAAACATATACCATGACTCACAATCACCGCACAATCAACATCCAGTTAGTGTCACTCAAGCATCATCTTATGATTTGTGTAATTGAATACAAGTGTAATTGAATAAAGTTATTCACTCTGCGTTTCACATCATTTGATGTTATTTCCTGCTCATCTCTGGCCTGACTCACATCTTCCTGTGCCTGTGCTGAAATCACGCAGGATGTAAATAAGCATGTCAGTTATTCTAATCTAAACCAAACCTGGTGGAGGAAGACAGCAATAAACACCAAACACCACACAACAGACCTGATGTGTGCACAGGGCACGTATCAAACACACACACACACACACGCATACACACTTATAGTTCCTCTGGTGCACATAAAATCAATCAAGCCATTTGGAAGCATAAACAAGTACAGCCTTTCCTGTTTTTAAATTTGAAAGTAAACAACATTCCACCTGTGTGTGTGTGTGTGTGTGTGTGTGTGTGTGTGTGTGTGTGTGTGTGTGTGTGTGTGTGTGTGTGTGTGTGTGTGTGTGTGTGTGTGTGTGTGGAGAAGGGGTCACGCTATCAGAGACAGGGAGGGATACAATAGATTGGAAGTCATGATAGTTGATTTACTGGATGTTTTAGTTTGGGTGCACCTTATGTTGTTTAAATAATTATTTATTATTAAGTTCAACGGTCTCATAGTACGAATACAAATGTGTGAATCATAGTTTTATGTATTTTCATTTATTTGGTATTATTCTATTAAGTTTATGGCAATATTTTTCACTCACCCTCTTAATATATTCATACTTTTGTTTATAGCGAAATGTGTCCAAACATTTTAATTATCGGATAATTCATAAATGTCAAACATGTCATGAACTAAGTGAGCATACAGTTTTAGAATCAATTGATGTTTCCACAATTGATCAATATCATAACATGAATATGGTTTCGCATACAATGGACGGCCTACATTTTATGTGTAAAAACAGAACATCGCCGCAGTGCGTTAAACATCAGCCACACAACCCCCCCCCCCCAAAAAAAATAATAATTCAAGAAACAAAAAAAATAATGAAATCCCACTCCAGTCCACCACCACCACCACCACCACCACCACCACCACCACCACCACCCCACCACCACCACCACCACCACCACCACCACCACCACCACCACCACCACCACCACCACATCCTCGGCCCCAACGGCACTCAGCCTCACCGTGTTTGAGGAATTGGCTTTGATTGCCAGGGCCCTTAAAGCCTGTCTGAGAGCCGATAACGAGATGTCACGGCTTTACCGCACAGGTTCTAGGAGGAGGGTGGGAAAACATTTGTCATTTAAGTGTCTCTCTCTCTCTCTCTCTTCCTTTCTCTCTCTCTCTGAGTGTCTGTCAGCGGAGGCTTCTAACTCTAACAGCGAGACGAACCCAATTACCACCCGTCGACGTCTCTAACAAGGTGCCGGGTGGAGAGAGGACTGCCTGGACAAACAACGGCCAGGGCCAATAATGAGAGCCCCCTCATTTGAGTGATTTGTCTCTCGCTCTCTCGTGCTCTCTCGTGCTCTCTCTCTCTCTCTCTCTCTCTCTCTCTCTCTCTCTCTCTCTCTCTCTCTCTCTCTCTCTCTCTCTCTCTCTCTCTCTCTCTCTCTCTCTCTCTCTCTCTCTCTCTCTCTCTCTCTCTCTCTCTCTCTCTCTCTCTCTCTCTCTCTCTCTCTCTCTCTCTCTCTCTCTCTCTCTCTCTCTCTCTCTCTCTCTCTCTCTCTCTCTCTCTCTCTCTCTAACAGTAACCCACACTGTCTATATGTCCCCCTGTCTTCCGGAGAAGAACCTGGTTTCTTAATATGTTTTGAAAAATACAGGTCATAGTATGGCTTTTTTTTCCCCCTTTTCTACTTTCACACTCATCTCTTGTATTGCTGAAAAGTTTCAGCATCGTTACAACAAGTGGGGAAGTGAAAAGCTAAACAAAGGCAAAAGGGAACAGGTTCCTTCACAAATTAGATGGAGTAAAAAATGTACAAGAACAAGCACGCACACACAACCCCCCCCCCCCCCCTCCACACACACACACACACACACACACACACACACACACACACACACACACACACACACACACACACACACACACACACACACACACACACACACACCGTTCAAGCTTGGGAGAAGGGTAATTTATTAATCATCCCTGAGTTGTGCTTGTCAACCGCGCCACAACCCAGCTAACCACAACAGAGCAAAGTTGAGGCAGAACTTAGCATCTCCTTCTGCCTCAGCCCCTCGAATAGCTAACCCGACCATGGATTGTCAATGACCCAGGCTTTCTAATCCTGGATCAATGGTGAGCTCCCGGTCCATGCTATTGATTTCTCTCAAGTCCCAGATATCACAGTGACTCTTCATCAACACCGAGCACTTTGGCCATCCCAAATAATCAAATTGAGAGGGGTTTGGGGGGGGGGGGGGGGGGGGGGTCGTGTCTCTGGAGACACAAGTTTCACCGGCTACAGCTCATGAGCCTGCTCTCTCTCTCTCTCTCTCTCTCTCTCTCTCTCTCTCTCTCTCTCTCTCTCTCTCTCTCTCTCTCTCTCTCTCTCTCTCTCTCTCCTCTCTCTCTCGTCTGCTCTCTCTCTCTCTCTCTCTCTCTCTCTCTCTCTCTCTCTCTCTCTCTCTCTCCCCACTCTCTCCTCTCCTCTCTTCTCCTCTGGGGGTCCCACAGTGTTTTGCTGTCCTCACGGCTTTCAGTGACAAGGATGCCAGCTCAACAAACTTGGCGTGCCAGGGGATCATGTATGAATTTATAATCCAAACGCAATCAATAGCACCTCATCAGGAGCTCAGAGAGTGAGCCGGGTGTAAGCTAATTATTTACTGATTGGTAGAAAAAAAAAAGCTTGGAGAATTGCAAAGGTATTGATGATTAAAATATTCAGAATCATAACCAGGTTAACTAACAATCCTCTAAACATGCATTAAATGTTTTTTTCAACATTAATTAATGTTTGCCGGGAAAATTCTGTTTAAGTTTAGCACAACAAAATATAACTTGACTTCACTTCTAGCAAACTTCCGCAGTTTGAGTTTAATTGTATTTCTACAAAGAGTATATAATAATTATGCTGTTTGTTAAATGACTCAAAGGAGGTTCTAACCAGGCCATCTGGATCCAATCTATCGCATATGATCACTGAAATTTGGCCTGGATAAAAAATTAAAGAAATTACCTCTCTCGGCATGTTCAACAGTAATAAATAACACAATGAAATATTACCGATCTTGTTACCAAGTGAAAATTACTCTTTTTGGTTAACGCCCGATAAAAAAATGATTTATATATTCGTGGGCTGTGCTGACCATTCTTTAATGTAGTTCAATATCTTAAGAGGATCTTTCAGGGATGCTGGCGAGATAGGAAAGCCTCTGGGCTGGGTGGTCTAGTCCAACATACTGCCAAGTTCAATTCATCACCACAGTCCTAACTCTCCTCTCAGAATATTAGGAACGGGTTTTGCATGAATCTGAGGGCTGCATGTAATGCATTGAGCCTTAGAGGTCTGACACAGAGGCTACGTTTTATAAGTAACCCCCCCCATGTAAGGAAAACACACTGGTATATGTACTGTAAATGAAACCCCACAGACTTCATTACAAAACAGAGACAATCGATCAAGTGTGCATTTGTTTACGAGCACTGGTGTTCTTATGTTTAAGAGCTGGTTGAAAAGATTAAAATAAAACGTAAAAAAGTTCTTGACAAAGGAAATATGAAGATGTGTATAGCCCACACACACACACACACACACACACACACACACACACACACACACACACACACACACACACACACACACACACACACACACACACACACACACACACACACACACACACACACACACTTATTTAAACACATTCTATCTCTGGTACACACACTCACACACACACCACAGCCTTTTTGGGTTCTCATTAGCGACCTATTTTAATAAGCAGACACTCTTCTTGACATGAGAATATTTAGATAGCCTCAAACTCCTAATTGTTTTGATTACTTGATCTAATTGGAATACTTTATTGTGTAGCTTTGGTGATGGCTAATGTGTGCAAATCGTTTAGAATCTCAGAATTTAGGACAAGAAAGGAGAAAGTGTTTGAAATCTTTTGCTTTGAAATGGAGGACAGATATTTTTTTCCCTGTTGTTCTTCAAAAAAGCATGAACTTATTTAATGGGCACAATTTGAAAGGTTATTTGGAGAGTACGCTGCATCCGGGGTTTCTCGAGTCGTTGCGTTTTGTAATTAGGATAAGTGAGAGTGTACAGTAGAGTGGTCAAGGCTCTCTTCTAATGAAGGTGTCACATCACGTGGCCAGACAGTCGCATGAACCTATGAAGAGAGTGGCTTGAATTACAGGGAATAAAACAAAAGTTCTTACTCTCAGACAGAGATCCAGACATTTTCCCCATAGAGATAATAAACAACAGCATGTAGATTTTCATCCTACACAATAAAAGTTACCTTTGGTACGTTAAGTTTAAAAGCATGATAACATCCAAATCACAATTTGAGTGAACAAAAGAAGAACATTGTTTTTTTAATTTAATTCTTAACCTGATTTATTTTAAATAAATTAGCCATCAATAATTGTTTAAACAATGGCTTCTCTTCAACAAACCACCTGACATGCTTTTAAAAACATGTTTTGTGCCGTTTCCGTGTCCATCTTTGTTAATGTCTTCCCAGGGCCTCGAGGAGTCTCCTAATTGATGTGTTATGAGAACTTGAATTTCATGGACATCTTTTTCCTATCCTGCCATTGCTTTTTGTGGCCATGAGCAATTTCTTACTTTCTGGTGACACGCATATGGCACAATTAAAGACACATTGAGAGTATGGAGCTGTTTATGAAGCTGTAATTGTGTTTTGCAACTTGTTTGGGGCACAAACACACACACACACACACACACACACACACACACACACACACACACACACACACACACACACACACACACACACACACACACACACACACACACACACACACACACACACACACACACACACACACACGATAATACTTGTTTAGAAAAGGGAAATCTTACTCTATGGTTAGCATTTAGAACATTCAAATCATAATTTGCGTTTTGTTTCTTTCTTTGCCGATAGTGATTTGTTGATATGCCAATTGTAAGGATGCATTAAAATTCAATTGACGCCTCCACGAAAAAACAAAGTTGACCTCCTTCTAGGGCCCTTAAGGGCACAAAGAAGGGAAGCAGGAACAACAAAATGTGGGTTGTGTTTAGGATGCGTGGTGTAAATTCAAGGCCGACACTGACCATCCGGGCCCTGGTGTGTTTTTTTTAAAATTCTATCCAGATGCCCACCACCATTATGGTGAGAGAGAGGGTGGGTGCAGGAGGGAGGGAGGGAGGGAGGGAGGGATGTAACTACAAACATCCTCCACCTCACCTCTTCCCCAGTCGCTGTGTGGGACCATTTGATTCTACTTTGTAAGATACAAGATGGGTGCCTCTCTCTCGCAGCACACTTTTTCCCCTGCTCTCTCTCTCCGAGGACGGTGCCTTGGTTGCCCCTCGTTCTCTGGGCGCAAGGGGGTGCCCTTGGAGCTTCTCCCCCCCCCCCCCCCCCACACACACACTTACACACACACACACACACACTCCCCCGACGCCAATCCAGGCAATTACCCGAGCGACCGGAGACTTGGCTGACATTTGTCTGTCAAGAGAGCCACAGTCATGCCAATCTAATTAGCGTCTACGGAGACGCCGGGTGTGGGGTGGGAGGAGACAATAGGTAGGTAGAGACGGCGGTAGAGAGACAAAGGGAGAAAGGGAGAGATAGAGAGAGAGAGGGAGATGGAGTGGATGGGGGACGGGGTGGGGGACGGGGGGGAGGGAGATTTGACCAATGAGCTCACAACCGGTGTGGCAATTAGTGAACGATCACGGGGTGTGGTATCCTTCCCTCTTGACATACCCCCCCACACACACACACGTACGAGCATACACACACACACACACACACATACATACATACTCACACACACTCACACACACATACCAACACACGCACACACACACACACACACACACACACACACACACACACACACACACACACACACACACACACACACACACACACACACACACACACACACACAAATGGACACATACACACTCACAAAACAAATAGCAGACGCAGACCGACCTCACGCGACCACACACACACACACACACACACACACAGCCATACACAGTGGCATCTCGGAAAACAAGCCTAATATTAGTTGGGCAGACGGATGTTTCTATTTATTTCAATGTGTGTGTGATCTGATTAGCCCGGTGGCAGTGGCACCAGATATCGGGCCTCGGCAGTGTGACGAAGGGATCAGTCCCCCACATCCCCTGTCCTCGCCAGGCCCTCCAGAAAGTAGAGGAGACAGACAAAGGCGAATAGGAGAAAGGAAATAGCGACGGCATCCAGAAGATAGTGCTGGATAACCTCTCTCTCTCTCTCTTTATCCCATTCTCCCTCCATCTCCCTGCAGTCCTCTCTCTCTCCGTGCCCACCGCTGTCTCTTCCTCCCAACCTCTCGCTATCTCTCTACCTACCTCGCTCTCTCCCTCACTCTGTCTCTCTCCCAACCTCTCTCTCTCTTTCTCCCAACCTCCTCTCTCTCTCTACTTCCCAACCTCTCTCGCTCCCAATCCTTCACCAACCTCTCTCTCTCTTCCAACCTCTTTCTCTCTCGCTCGTCCCCATTTAGCAAAGGAGAAGATGAAGAGAAAATAGAGGGAAGTAAAAGATGGTCAAAGAATGAGATTGGGAGAACTGATCTCCAGTCCCCTGTATCTGCTTATTGTCTGACACACACACACACACACACACACACACACACACACACACACACACACACACACACACACACACACACACACACACACACACACACACACACACACACACACACACACACACACACACACACACGCAGGTTCACCAATCAAAAACATGGTGGCCTAAACATGTGCGTACACCAAACTCTAGACGCTCGCTGCAATACACACAGACGCACAGCTACACACACACACAGACTGTACGCATGCTTGTGTGTGCGTAAACCCTGCTACCAACTACCTTTCTTTTATTACTATCTACTATCTCCAAGACCTCCTACATCCATAAACGTACCCATTTAATCCATCTCATTCTTTCCCTGGTTTCTCTCTCTCACTCTTTCACTACCTCATCTCCCATTCCCTCTTATTCACATTTCTTCCCTCTCCACTCTTTCGGTCGCTGCTCCTTTTCTCCCTCTCTCTTTTTCCTTCCCTCTCCCTCTCTCTACTCTTCTCAGCTGACAGGCCAGGGTTTTTCCGGAGGAAGAAAGCGGGCATTAATTAAGACAGTGCCAGCTGTAATTTTCTGGGGAAGTAAATTTCTGCACGACTAAAGGTCACGGGGACCTTTTCACTGTCAGAATTTACTACGGCCTGTGAATGTTAATGCAGCTAATGAAGACATGCTCTCAGTAGCTGAACTTAAGAAGAAAAAAAAAACGGTAGTGTAGTAGCAGCAGCAGTATGGGCGATGCCAGGGAGAGGAAGAGGAGGAAGGGAAGAGAGAGAGAGATGAAGAAAGGAAGGATGGCCAAATAGAAACCGCAGGGGTGTTTTTTGTCGTGCAGTTTTTTTGAGTGACTTTATTGTGGGGATTTCTGCTACAAATCTTTGTGAAATAAATCTTTTTTTTAATTAATGTTTTTAATATTTTTTTTGCTAATGTTGGCACCCTCTCCCCCCTTCTCGCTGTGTAGTCGCGTTGCAAAATGAAGTAGTTGGCAATGCTTTGACATCCATCTTGTTCAAACAACAAGATCCAAAACACGTAGGACCCGGGTTGTTCGTCCAACCCAGTTTCTCCCAAAAGTTGCCAAAAAAAACAAATAGATCCTCAAGTTTCAAGTCTGTGCTGAATCCCCACTGGCCATCCTTACAGACTTCCAGACCTCTGAGAAGATTGTGGCGTTGATAGGCAGTATGTTCATCCAGAATTCTGAATCCAGAGCAATATTTAGATAAGTCGTGAGGGTAAGTGTAGGCGAGGACGTTGAACTAATTGGAACGCAGACTAAGCATGCTGTGTCTAAATGCCACTCTGCTTGCTCCACTTAGACATTGAGAGGCAATAAGTTTGAATTTCTGAGTTAAATGTCCTGGTTATGGGCGTGGTGTGGGATTTTCATGGAAATTGACGTTTTTTTATTGCTTCGAACTACCGGTTGCAATGGACAGCTCAATGTGGAAAGAGGGAAATTTGCGTTAGAGTCTTTTTGGGTAAATGATAACCGTAAAGAAATAAACATTGGAATCACTTCATAACTGATTAAAAACAAGGAATTCAATTTTCCACAATGTCCATGAACGATAATTAAAAGCCTCTGCTTCTAAATGAATTGCTTGCAAAAAAAAAGATCCTCTTGTTTTCTAAGTCCTTCAAAAAGTTCAGGGTTTTGCTAAAGCTTGAATCTGCATTATTTCCAATTACTCACTGGCGTTAAACAATTTTGTTATGGTTTCACGCCAGCATTGGGCAGTACATTTAAGTATTTGGGTTTTGGGAAAAGCTGCGGGCAGCCTATACTACAGAGGGGCTTTTTTGTGGTATTTTTAAACATACAAGCCCAATTTATCGCTCCTTTGGCTTATAGAAAATGCAGCTTTAATAATTTATTTTTTCATTGATATGGACAATATAAACCATTAACCTGGGGTCTTATAAAGCCAGCTCAATCCTTCTTGTGGCTGTGTTGTCTGTGCTGTGTGGTGAAAACTTCTTGTCTGAGGCTGTGTTGTTTGAGTTTGAATCAGTTTTGAATGAGACACAATATCGTATTGTATGACCTGGTTTCAAGCTTCATTGCCAGAAGTGTGAGATCTCATGCTGGAAACAGACAATGCCTTAACATGTACTTTGTAAGAGTGAAAAATATCAAGAGCAAGAGGTGTGAGAGAGATTTAGAAACTTGAAAATGTAAACGTCTTCTCTTTTCTTAACATGTTCCTTGACTTAAAATCACCATCTCTGTTCTTTTAATTGCTGTATGCAGCCTCAAACAATTAAGAAAAGCAGAACAAACTGGACTTAGAATGCATGTTAGGTGTAGCCTTTTATATATTTTTTATTTTTCATCAGGCGGAAGGTGATTAAATATCCTCTGCTGTGATGAGGAAAGCCAATTTGAACAGAAGCTCTAGGAGCCAATTGAAAAAATATGAATATATTGTTTCACGTACAGGAAATCAAATTTAGATGCATGGCATCGACAAGTGAGACCTTGTGTGTAATGACACAAAAAAAGAAGCACGCAAACACACTGATCCACATGTGCTGCCCATACTTTAAGTAAAGGTAGGAGATCATTGCACGCTAAAAACATCTTGAAATTCAAACAGAATGAAATGCACATAGAAATTCAAACCTAATCATGATTTTTGGATATTAGGTGTGAGAGAAAAACACAGATATAAAATAAGATGAAAAAATATATTTTATATTTGAACGGATATTAGATCCTTTTAGTCTTTAGCTAAATAAAGGATTATATAATGTACTTTTTGAGGTTTATCATTTAATATTGGGGTATACTACTAGAAAAAAGGTTTACATGTTTAAATGTGAATAACATAGCCTTGTTAACTCTCACATTGTTCATCATTGTTTCATTGTCCCTTTTTCAGAAACGCTACGTTTTTAGCTCTGTCTCTTTAAGGTCACTCCTCCCAAACGCCCAGTGCTGATTGGTCCGCTGGCCCACTCTGTTGTAATCAATCCATCACTTAGCGCATTTGTCGGCCATCTCACTCAGCTCTAAACATTACCCGTATCCATGGCTCGCTTCAGCCACACAAACGTTTGTTTCAAGAGTGGAGCAAGACTTTTTACCATAATTATGTTGTAGCTATCGTTTCTTTCAGGGGGATCGTTCTAACTTTCATTTATCTACACGGTCACAAGCGTATGTTTGTTGAGTAACCAAAGTGTATATTTCATCATTTCAAATTTTGATGCGCTTGGGGAATATGAACAGTTAATATATCAAATTACTAAATTACTACCTGGCTCCGCCTCGCGTCTGTTCTTCAATGTAAATTATCCTTTACATTTAAGATACTCTTTTATATTATCTATCTATTCTAAATTCAATTTTTTTTACGGAAATACAATTTTGACAAGTTGCTGAAATTATCAATTGTTGCCCTATGCAGTCATGCCTTCTGAGTTATTTGCTTTGTTATAGTAATAATATGATAATAATAATATTTATAATGATGAATAATTGAAGCACTATACTGAAATCTTATGAGGGCATTCTAGACTGTACAAAACACACCTCATGGAAAGAACTTAAGTATTCTGCCAAATGGGCAAACAACAGATCAGTCAGAAATCATGAGTTCCTGACAGGGTTGGTAGCCATTATTCAGGTCCTTGCAGTGAAAAAACTTCTCATTTGAGGTTCTTGATGATGAACCTCTCAATGATTCAGTGTACCAATTGGAAGTTTGCTTCTTTCACAAAGTTGTGGATGTCTGCATTAAGTCACTGCCTGAACACGGTCAAACTCAAACTGAGGTTGAGATCAGATTTTCCCAAGCTTACCCTAGCCAAACTTGTGTGCCAACCTCAGCAGCTCTCTCAGGAAATTGCGTGGCCACTGGATACAAACGCATATTGCATAATTACACATCATTTTTTGGTAGTAGAGTGAGGACAGCTCTCCTGAAGCTAGGACAAGTTTATGCACACTGCCATTAGAGACAGAATGTCTTCTCCTAGCTTGGTCCACCAGAATGCCATCAATCCCTGATGCTCTCCCATTTGGCATGGCTTCTAGTGTGACTTAAAATCTTGCAGCATTATAATTTGTTCCATCAGCTATTTTTAGTCTGATATTTGAGGCAAATCACTGAGAAAGTGGGTTAATACTCTGCTGTGTCATTGTATTCAGAGGTTTACAGTTGAGCGAGGAACTCTACTTCTCCAGATGGCAGGTCATGACATTCAGAGACACTGAATGAGACAGCTCTGACCGTTCTTACTCTCTTAGGTGGAAAAAATATCTGGAGTGAGCGTCCACCGCCGCTGTAGACAATACAGCGTTGTTCATTCTGAATGCTGCTTTGATACTATCCTGGCCCTCCACCTCACTGACAAGCACCTTACCTTTCGCACCATGCCGGCGCAAGAGAAGACTCAAACTTGGTAATTCTTTTCGGCACAACAGACAGTTAGATTATCCCTGGCTGCCCCATGTTTTTTTTATAAGAAAAAATATCCAAAAACAGTGCTGGATAGTGCTGGCAGAGAAAAAGCTACACATTTATAACACTAGTAAAATTACATGAAAAAAATTAACATTAGAGAGAAAACATCAGTCGATCTCCTACACACTGCCCAAAACCTCTAGTGACACTAAGGCATGTGCACGAGAGGGAGGGAGGGAGGAAAGGAGAGAGAGAAAGAGAGAGACAGAGAGCGCGAGAGGATCAATGGCAAGGTCAGAACCATGGAGAGGAGCCTGAGGACCTGAAGCCGTCCTGGAGAAGAGTCATATTTAACCCGAGGCGAGAGAATAAATTCACTTTCCCTCTGATCAGTTTAAAAAATCTCTTGCTGTCAGAGTCCAGCAGATTTATACAAATGAATGGCCGTTAGTTGAACATCTCCCAGCGTGTGGGTTATTAATTGTTAAAGTGCATACATTAAACAAAATGAGCAAAAAGTCATTTTCATAAATTATCCCCTACCTCGTGAAAAAAGTAATAATAAAAAAGGTATAATGAAAAGATAGTTGGACTGGTTTTCATATAAGCAGTGATGAATACAATGCGAGGAGGAGTATGGACAGAGAAAGACGAGCGGGAGAGAGATGGAGGGAATGGGGGAGAAAAAACTATCAGCACAGCTGCTGAGTTAAAAGCAGAGGAACGGAGCGTAGTGGAAAAAAGGAAAAGGAGAGAGCGAAGTAGAGGTTCACATCATGAACTGATCTAATTATCCTGTTTCCACTCTGCGCCACATTGTCTGGCCTTTCTCTTCTTAGCTTCTCTCTCACGTTGTCTCTCTCCCTCTCTGTCCTCATATCTCTCTCTGTCTCTCGAAACCTCATATCTCATCCTTCAATCATAATCCCTGAATGTGTGTACCGATGTGCATGTGGGGGCATTTTTCTATGCATTGTCATGTACAGTATGTGGGTCTTCCATGTGTAAGAATGCGCTCCCCAATACACCTCCACACCAACACACACAACCAAACACACACACACACACACACACACACACACACACACACACACACACACACACACACACACACACACACACACACACACACACACACACACACACACACACACACACACACACACACACACACACACACACAAACACACTCCGCGAGGTAAAGGCTTTGTTGTGCGTACCTGAGGCTCGTTGGGGCGCTTCTTGTTTCCTCCGCGGCATGCTTGGGGTGGGGGGGCTGGCAAGAGTTCTCTAGGTCGCCCCGGAGATCCGAAGCTGCTCCCCGGCGACACTTTGTTGCATTGATGGCGGCGCTTTCCTTATGCAGACACACACACGCACACACACACACACACACACACACACACACACACACACACACACACACACACACACACACACACACACACACACACACACACACACACACACACACACACACACACACACACTTGTTCCTGATGCGCACGCATATGGTCCTACTGTTACACAGCAGGACCATATGCTAGCAAGGACTTGTGCTAGCAAGGAGCACGATGGTCAGAAGTATCATCTTTTAATCCATTGATTCACCTATTCATCCATCCACCTCTCAATCCATCTGCGTATCGATGCATCCATCCATTTACCCATTCATCCAGCCAGCAATTAACCTATCCATCCAACTAGCCACACATCCATCTATCCGTTCATCCAATTCCCCATCCATTCATGCATCCACCTCTCGGTCCATCCGTCCATCTGCCTATTCGTACATCCATCCATCCATCCATCCACCTTTCCATCCACCCTTCAGCTATCTCTCTTTACAACTTCTCCTTGGAGCCTCCTCGGTTGACCTGATTGGACTCCTGCTCTTCCAGGGAGATTCAATTACTGGCCTTCATCAATATGTGAGGGAAAAAATCATTTATTTTCATATTTTTCATATTTGAAAAAAACAAAGTCTGTTTCAGAAGAAACTTGAAATGGTCATTCCGTGTGTGGGGGGGCTGTGTGTGAGCGTGTTCTTGTGATGGAGAGTATTTGCTCTAAACCTTGGCCTGGATCCTTGTGAAATGCTGTTTGACACACATTTAGATGTAGACCCTGTTCTGCACACACACACACACACACACACACACACACACACACACACACACACACACACACACACACACACACACACACACACACACACACACACACACACACACACACACACACACACACACACACACACACACACACACACACACACCTCTAGTCAGGGTGATGAGGACTGGAGGTGTCGGGGTGCGACCGGAGGGGGTTGAAAGACAGAGACGGTAAGAGAGGAGGATGAGGTGACATTTCCTTAAATGTGGCCCCTAGGACAGAGCAGAAGAGAGGAGAGGCCTGCTTGATATTCATCTATACGCCAAGGGCCCCCTGGCTGGGGACGGGGGGGAGGGTTGTGAAAATCTATTCACTATGATAATGAACAAATTGTCATACATTGGGTCGTGTCTCCCCTTGACAGCGATAGTTATCAAGGAGAGAGATCGAGCCAAGACAAGCGGCCCCTGTACAGGCCTGCGCGGGCGTGCCTGTTTCAGCCCTGCTGTGTGTGTGTGTGTTTGCTTGTGTGTGTGTGTGTGTGTGTGTGTGTGTGTGTGTGTGTGTGTGTGTGTGTGTGTGTGTGTGTGTGTGTGTGTGTGTGTGTGTGTGTGTGTGTGTGTGTGTGCATGTGTATCTCTGTCTCTTCTTGTGCAGTATGAGTGAGGAGAATTTGTTTGTGGCCCTACAACACAGGTACGCCTTTGGGTGTGAAATACGAATGCCTATGTAAGAAGATGACCGTGTGTGTGTGTGTGTGTGTGTGTGTGTGTGTGTGTGTGTGTGTGTGTGTGTGTGTGTGTGTGTGTGTGTGTGTGTGTGTGTGTGTGTGTGTGTGTGTGTGTGTGTGTTTGTGTCTGTCTGCTCATGTTTATTCCAATGCCTTCATGGGAATGGGAAAATCATGCGTTTGTATTTCATCAGACCTGTTGCTCCAGCTGTCCAGACTGTCTCTGGTCGCGGGGCAGGGACAGTCATCAGAGGAACAAGCCCTCTGGCAGACCACTGCTGTCATGTCACCACCTCACACTCACAAGCTGTCATACGTTGATGGATGCATTGTGGTGTGTGGGTTGTTGTGTGTTTTGTGTGAGTGCTTAGTCATTTGTCATTTAACGGTTTAACGGACGGTTGTTTTTTTTAATCCACATTGACTCCCTTCAGATGCATGCCCTAAATGAGCAGCCTTCTTCCTCTCGGATGCCTCATGCATGCTGGGAACACTGGTAATCAAACTCAGTCGTGGCTGAGGGGTTGAACCCCCTAGCCAGTACACTATCGGCCCCCTACATGCGTGCATGTGTGTGGTTATACAAGGGCCCTGTTTAAGACGCAAGGTTCATAAGCTCATGTGTAAGCCTAATATTTGGCATAACTCCAAAGCAACAGATTCCCTATTTAAGGAATCAAGTTCAGCTTCTTTCCAAATGGTCAATGTTCTGAATGACAGACGTAAAAGGCCATCCTAATTCAAGCACAGAACATGGGATTTAAAAAGAACAAGGGGAGGGGCCGAAGGCATGAGCTGGAGGGGTGGCCTGTTACAAGAACAGACACAGGTGTAAGATGAGTTATTATATAGTAGGGGTGGGAATCTTTTACTATCTCACGATTCGATTCCGATTTTTTAGGCTACGATTCGATTCAAATTCGATTTTCGATTCAAAAGGATTTTCGATTCAAAACAATTTGATTCATAATGATGTCTGCTTCAATCTATAGGTGTGCAAAGGATCCTCATGATCTGCTCCAGTCTGCTTTTCAAGACAGAATGAAATACATAATACATGTTTTTCACCTGTATTAAGTTTTAAACATTTATCCATGCTTAGATGGAATTGTTGCAACTGCATAAAAGCAGTATCACATATTGCTTAAGTAACAAAAATAAAAGTCTCTATAAAAAAATAGTGCAGTTAAACATACTGCCTTTTAAATTCCAAGGAAAGTGCCTTTTCCACTGTGTGGACATCAACTGCTACTCTTAAGAAGCTAGCTATAAAATAAGTTGGAACAAAAATAAAGTACTTCTGTATAATAAAAATAGTACAGTTGAACAAGATGCATTTTCATTTCACAGGAATGTTGCAGTACCAAAAATATCATGTGGAACACAACTGTTGCACAAAACATTAATATGTCTCAGTAACTTTAAAAAAAAAAAACAGTTCTAAAAAACAAATAATAGTAATAAAAAAAAAAAGAAGTTGTGAAATTAAATCGATTTTGGGCCATTTTATATCGATTCTGAATCGTAGTAAATGAGAATCGCGATTCTTATATGAATCGATTTTTTGGCACACCCCTATTATATAGGTTGTTTGCTCTCTTATAAGATGCGCCCACACTAGTCACTAGCCACACTACTGTAGGCAAAGTTCCTGGCTTTGCTGGGGTGAAGAGCATAGTGTGAGCTCACAGATCACTCACACTATGCCTTTCCACAAGGGCCATAGAGTGGGCCCAATGCAATATATTTTGAATTGTGGGAGGCGAAGATGGGAAGAGCCTATGAGGGCATGGGGAAGAAAACCCAAGGGCACAAAGGAGGAGACCAGGGATGCTGGAACAATGGGAAAATGATTGAACATTTTTGGGGTTAGAAAAAAAGAAGCAAAGACACTTGCATGCACGGTTTCCATTCATCACACAACGAGAGCTTCCAACTTCTCAGGCATTGAGCGTGAGACACTCACACGCTCTGACGCCACACCTCCTATTCCGCACCCAAATGATGCGCTGGTTTGCCCCAAAGTTACAGCCTACTTTGAAAACATTGCAAACTGACTCCATAGTGCTATTCATCTGAATCTGAGGCTTAAAAAATACAATCTTACAGGTGGTGAATATTAGCCTTAGAAATCAAAGACACAAGAGAATACATGCAGACGGCTCACGGCCTCTTTACTTCAAAACGGACTGAAATTATTGACGTTTCAACGTTACGCCTCCGGAGCGACTAGAAAAGAACCGGGCAGGCTGACCACCATGAGGCAGACGTCCCAGTGTGAGCCTTTACGGCGAGCCTCTTCCCTGGCCACGACACATTGAACACACGAAAAAAAAACCGCTTTGTTTTGGTCACGTGACCACAAATAATTATTTTTACTGCTTTTCTGTTAGCAAATCGTTTGTGCCTTTTTCATTGTCTCCTATGTGTTTGGGGTATTATTTACTGCTTTAACGTGAACGGTTTGATAGAATCTCATTGCTACTGAACCTACGTACGGTAGGCGTGGGCGGGTTTGAACTCAAACATAGCCTGCTGTTTTGCAGGTTAGCGTCAGAGCGAGCTGTCATGCTTCCTGAAATGGATTCTCTATGTTCTCACCCTGCTTCTCGTACATTCAGGTTTTGGGTCTTGGTTTTAATTGAATGTGGTCTTCGTAAAAATCAATCCAGTTTTGGGGTTATTTGGGTTTTATTCCGGGTTGTTTATGCTGAGGGAAATACTGTACACCTGCCTGGCAGTTTATCTTGGCTTCCTGATAGAAGTTGCTTCCGTGTGTGTTTATGTACTGGTCTTTTTATGTCTTGTTTTTTAAGCAACAACATATTTGCAGTTATCCAGCATCAAAAAGCACAAATGGACAAGAGAAGGCCGAAAAATTTAAGCAATCTCGAAATGAAGGGTTACATTATGACTGCATTTTTAGATTCAGCATGAAACCGCGTAACAAAATGATGGCTGATTTATTGACTTGGTCGGTGGTATGGTATCTTTGCTACTGTTGAGCATTTCTGTTTTCTGTATACTAAAGGCTTCTAGGAGCAAAAATGGATCGCCATTCAAACTCTTACTCTGAAAATTACTTTTTGTTGTGCTTTTATGTACTTTGCTTGACTTTTGAATTTAGCATGAATCTGCAAGGAAGGCCTTACAATAAACTCATCTTTTGATACCGATTCACCAATATTCTCCTATTGCCTTTCATTCTTCATTCAAAAGTTCAAAATGTCTTCATCAAAGTGTTAACAAAAATGTTATCTGTAAAATGCTATGGTTGGTTAGGGAGTGGCATTTTGTAAAACTGGATGTTCAGATGTTGATATATGAATGAGCCATGGGGTCGTATGGGTTTGAGGTCTGTAGGATGTGTGTGTGTGTGTGTCATCTGGCACTCTTTGGATTATATATTACAGGTTGATTTTGTCTCACTATAAACATCTGTCACCCAGTGATGCTATATCCAGCCTTTTACATCCTGTGGTTATGTGTGTGTTTACGTATGATGAGTGTTAGGGACATTTCTGTGTGGAGAGGACCGGTCTTAATATGTGTGTGTGGGAGGTCTCCGTACATGTGTTTGGAAAATGTCATGGTGTGTGGGGGATGTGTCAGTGTGTTTGTGTGGACAGGTATTATTGTGCGTGTATGTGTATGTGTGTGTGTGCATGTGTGCGTGCGTGCGTGTGTGCGTGCGTGTGTGTGTGTGTGTGTTAGTGTGCATATTATCCGTGATGTCAATTAGAACTGCAATTATCTTAAGGGGTTCATTTTGAACTTTTAACACATGTAGCCAACTTGCAAGTGAATCCATGTTCAATTTTAGTTTCCACACACTATTGTCCCCTGTTTTACACAAGAATCTGAATAGCAATTTCCAGATAACGTGGATGTTTTGACCAACACTATTAAATGCCAACCATGATGCCCTTGAAAACACACAAAACGGAAATAAATGAATACATAAATCAATGGTATTAATAATTAATTTAAAGAAAAGTGTATTCTCTCATAAGTATGTAGTAAATTATCCTTAAAGAGAAACAACAATAATAACAGACGCGACATAGTTGCTCTTAGTAGATCTGGCTTCCTC
>OLKM01001364.1:66575-79075 GCA_900291075.1 Melanogrammus aeglefinus | reverse complement strand
GAGAAATATCATCAATATTTGACATTGTTTTATGGAGAGGCCACTTGATTTCGTCCCGGGTCCTATGCGGCTGACCAGTAGCGATCAATTACCGCTTGACAAGATTTGTGTACATGGAAGGCCCGTGCACTTTGTTTCCACGCCGATCCCCGGGCCGCCGTCGCAGTCAAGTTCCCTCCTCCTTCTCCGAGACCGCGCGGAGAAAGCGGGGGGAAAAAAAAAAGAGAAGGAAAGTGAGTGCTCCATCTTGTCAGGCAGTGCCACTGTAACATAACTCAGGAGTCTGCCTGCATGGACTAATTAAGTGGCGTTGTAAATTTGCAATGGGCAGACGGGGGAAATTTAGAAAACTATTACCAACTCCCGAAGCTGTTATATATCGGGAATATGTTTTGTGTCCATGGCTCCTCTTTGTAGCGGCATGGTTTATTGTTAGTGTTTGTCTGCGGTACACCTGTGCGCATGCTGGAGCTACAGCACATGCCTTTCCCCCCTGTTGATTATTTCATGTAATGTGTAAATCACGTTAAATAAAAAGGTCTGCTAAATGTGTATTAGTTAAACAATTATTTAAGTCAGGTTGAAAGTTCCCAAAATAAATCGGATATAGGTCATCTTTTCCCTGACCTATATGTTTCATATCCATTGTCGGTTGCCTGCTTTCTCTTCGACTCTTGTCGCATGTTCTTGCGGTCTTGCTGCTGCTGTGTTTCCTGCCTGTTTTGTCTTACTGCTTGTGTGTGCTACTGCTATTCTGCTGTTGTGTTGTCTGGTGCTGTTTGCTAGCTACATGCGGGGCGTGTGCTATACGGTATTCTATTTATTTCATGTATTGTGGTTGTATGTAAGTATGGGGTGTGGAGGAAATGTTTAGATGTATACTTCAGTCTTTTACCTTTTGACCGTAAGAGGGTTTGCCTTTCGCCAATTATTTATTCTCAATTCCTTGCTGGGTTGTGAAGATTAAATAACATAATAAGTTACAGTAGTTAATAGATACTTTTAGATATCACTTTGGAATAGTAGCATGGTAGTGTTTTTCAAAAAGCTTTTATGTACACCATTTCCTCAACGAT
The DNA here is from genome assembly GCA_900291075.1 of Melanogrammus aeglefinus. Taxonomy (NCBI): domain Eukaryota; kingdom Metazoa; phylum Chordata; class Actinopteri; order Gadiformes; family Gadidae; genus Melanogrammus; species Melanogrammus aeglefinus. The sequence continues at coordinate 77,999 of OLKM01001364.1, read as the reverse complement.
ATACTAGATCAGAACAGATATAGAACAATAATTAATCAATAATGTGTAGTTTCTGTCGTGATTATATCTTTCCCCAATATGAATCTCCCTGGCACTTGTAGAATTACACCAGCTTCGCTGAAACCAGAAACCCAATCCCATGATTTCTCTCATCCGAACAAGAAATAGTAGACATTTTCCATTTATTAGACACAAGGTGTAAGAAATGGCACAAGTTCACATTTCTGCCATACAACAGTAATAATTATCGGGTATTAATAGAAGTAATAGATTTGGTTCACATTGGAAATTAATGGAACCCTCTCTACAAGTGGATGAATTATACAGAAATGGCAAAGATAAATGCTAATTGGATTTTTTTTGGGTAAAAAAAGGTGTTAAGGGGGTTTGCTGACCTGCTGGGTTTCGGCAAGAATAAGCTCTACAGTATTATCCATTGTATACGGCTAAACAGATTGAAAATGCTCGGAGAAATACACAGAAACAGTTATCAATAAAGGCAATTCACATTTTGTTCAATTACTCCTCAAACATGCATTAACATAACTTGTTGTTACCATTCTTATGTAGGCCTAAGTGTTAATAATAATGATAAATAACAAACAACAATATCACGCACACTACAAGGACTGTTGAAGTGCTTTACGCTGGTGTTACCCACGCAAAGTGGCTGTAGCGAGGTGGATTCAAGCATTTTTTCTAACTTAAAATCAACATAAGAAATTCACAAACATTTTTGTACCGTTGTACTCCAGTTGACCTCTGTGAGAGAGAGGGAGAGGGAGAGTGAGAGGGAGAGGGAGAGAGAGAGAGAGAGAGAGAGAGAGAGAGAGAGAGAGAGAGAGAGAGAGAGAGAGAGAGAGAGAGAGAGAGAGAGAAGAGAGAGAGAAGAGAGAGAGAGAAGAGAGAGAGAGAGAGAGAGAGAGAGAGAGAGAGAGAGAGAGAGAGAGAGAGAGAGACGCATTGATCAAGTTTACATGCATCATATCAATTCTCATTGAGCAATTATTAAAAGTTATCTCTGTGGGGGCTTTAGGTTTAGTGACAACACATGGGTCTACGCTGGGTCTTCATGAGACACCCGTCATGTGGCCATAATAGATATACATGCTGGAATTATTGATGCATAACATATAGAGTAATCCCTATGACGATACCAATTCGGTATAATCGTATTCCTAATGTAATCATATTCATTCGTCACCTATTGACATGTCTGTATTGCCCCTGTTGGTTAAATGTACATTTTTACTCTGTGTCGCAACACTTGGCTTGCCAGTTGCATTATTTACCACCATGATTGAGCAGTACAGTGCAGTCGCCGCATTCCCCCAGGAGTTGTCTAGCTTCACTTGCATGGCAGTAACATTCACGCTAAAGCATTAGAATAAAAGTCCCCCATATGCAAGTGTGATGTCAAATGTCAGCCCCCCCCCCCCCCCCCCCCCCCCCCCCTCAAACTATGTGGTTGGTATTTCCCCCGGGTCGCCTGCATGTAGATGTATTCCATCAACAGTGGAAGCAACCAATCTGTTTTTTTTTAAGGTAAAAAGAAAAACGAATGGTGTGCAAATCTCCAATCTCTTGTAGGGTAAATGTCTTCCAGGTAGTAGAACAAGCTCTACACACTGATAGAGGTTATTAATCCTTGATTTATTATTCATTATTTTGTTGTCACCTTTTTCGTAGAGGCGATCTGTTGAACTCTGTATTATGGACATTCGTGGCAAATAAAAACAAACAAGGGGTCTTTCTATTAATATTGATGCATTTATTTATTTATTGTTACACTCCAAAAAACAATCCGTCTATGAAAATGCATGGATACTAAATAAAACATTGTTCCGGTATGTGTCTGTTTGTTGAGAGATGAATAAATAGTGAGGATAATGGTGATCGTGTATGGACATGAGGTGTGATATATAAGTGTAGAAACTGAGTACTTTTGTGATATCTCTGAGGTTTGCCACAAGGTTAAAATTAATAATAGTAAAGAGTTAGTTAAGTAATAGCACAGCTTACATCTTCAGTTGTGTCCACGGCCAGGAACTCCACTGTGTAACTGTTGCATTCTTTAATTCATTGCGCAGTAGCTGACTCCAGGTGTCATGGGATGGCATTGGGTGGGCAATCGCACGATTCATTCCAAGTATGGGACGAAAAAGGGGCTTTCATACATCATTAAGGCAAACAGGCGATCTTTATTTCGTGTGTCTGTGTACACACTTCTTTTTGTGCTTGAAAAAGCCTCCCACTAACTACTATATATCTACAACCTTTAAAACACTGTGTCTGGGCAAAGCACATATTCACTCTTAAATCCACAGTGATATATATTGTGCTGCTGGGCCAAAATACTTTACAACAGAAGGGTCTAATTCTAATCAGGAAAATGAAACTCCTAGCATATATCCTGAGCCCCTTTCGCTGGCAACCTCATTTGCAGGTAGCCCTCCACCACCACCCACCCCCCACCCCCCCCACCCACCCCCACCCAATCCCCCTCCCCTCCCAGTCCCAGCCCACTGAATAATAAAAACACTCAAAAGTATTTGGAACACTTTGCGTTGTCTCATAATTCATTCATAATGGCTGTCTGGATCGTCCGGTCCCGTTTATATATTTATTTATGTATTTATTTATTTATTTTATTTTTTGAATTGTCTACGGTGGCTTCTGCAGAATAGGGGGGGGGGGTGGGGGTGGGGGGTGATGGTGGTGGTGTGGTGGTGGTGGGGGGATGGGGGGTGGTGCCGGCGGTCCCTCCTGAGTCTCTCCGTGAGCGCTCGCAGGTGATTTGTTGCTCGGGGAGACTAATGAAGTGGTTGCCGTGCCACCGGGCTTCTTTTGCAAGATCAATTCGCGGCGGTGGCGGCGGTGGCGGCGGCGGCGGCGGCGGCGGCGGCGGCGGCGGCCGGCGTACGGCGTCCGATGCTTTATGAATGATGGAAGCCTCCTCAGGCCATCCATATACCTGAAACCTCCGGCGTGCAGCGCGCCTCCGACAGACCCCCTAGCCCCCTAGCCCCCTAGCCCCCTAGCCCTCGCTCTCCCCTCTCTCTCTCTACCGCTCTCTCTGTTGTTACCTCTCTCTCTCTACCGCTCTCTCTAACACTCTACCTCTCTCTCTCTCTCTCTCTCTCTCTACCGCTCTCTCTAACACTCTACCTCTCTCTCTCTCTCTCTCTCTCTCTTCTCTCTCTCTACTCTCTCTCTTCTCTTCTCTCTCTCTAACTCTCTCTACCTCTCTCTCTCTCTCTCTCTCTCTCTACCGCTCTCTCTAACACTCTACCTCTCTCTCTCTCTCTCTCTCTCTACCGCTCTCTCTATCACTCTCTCTCTACTGCTCTCTTTCTACCGCTCTCTCTACTACTCTCTCTTTTGCTCTCTCTTTACCGCTCTCTCTACCTCTCTCTCTCTACTGCTCTCTTTCTACCTTTCTCTCTCTACTGCTCTCTCTTTTGCTCTCTCTTTACCGCTCTCTCTACCTCTCTCTCTCTACTGCTCTCTTTCTACCTTTCTCTCTACTGCTCTCTCTTTTGCTCTCTCTTTACCGCTCTCTCTACCTTTCTCTCTTACTGCTCTCTCTGCTGTACTCTATAGCTCTCTCTTTAGCGGTCTCTCTACCTCTCTCTCTGTACTGCTCTCTTTCTACCTTTCTCTCTACTGCTCTCTCTTTTGCTCTCTCTTTACCACTCTCTCTACCTTTCTCTCTTACTGCTCTCTCTGCTGTACTCTATAGCTCTCTCTCTCCACCTCTATGCACTGCTCTCTCTCTACCTCTCTACCCTCCCCTCTGCTCCGGGGAGGAAAGGATTCAGCAATCTTTCCTGTTTGGGAGGAGGTAAATATGTATTACTATTCACTCTTCACAGTCTACACACCCAACCATGTGCACACACTTGCACATGCAGAAACAGTCACACGTGCATACCTTTACACACACACACACACACACACACACACACACACACACACACACACACACACACACACACACACACACACACACACACACACACACACACACACACACACACACACACCGTTTTTGCATTTGTGCACACACTTTCTTCCACAAATTGTTGCTCTAGTTTTCTCTCTCTCCCTCTCTCTCAGATACATACACACACACACACACATACACATACACACACATACACACACACATTTATCTCTCGTTTTTTCCCTGACACAAGCGTACTACGATGTGCTTCTTAAAGTGTTCTCCATGTGTACGTGTGCTTGTGTGTACGCGCACACATGCCTTAACTCTTCTTTATTGCCGTCCTACGGGGTCGTGATAGGTCTATGTCTAAAGATCAAATCAAGCGATGCTACCCCCGGATCCCTGCTGGGCTGTTGACTTGGCTTCCTGAGTCATTTTGGGAACACAACGAAACTCTTCCAATATTTAGCGGTGTTCAAGAGGCCGGCAGAGAACGAGAGAAGCTTTTAAAAGCGTTAATGCATAATGTGATGGCTATTTCGGTCGGTGTGTAGGATAATGAAAATGAGCTGAAGCAGTGGGGAGCGAGAGAGAGCCCGTCTCTCTCGCTCCCTCCCTGGCCTTTGATCCCATCCAGTCGGGCTTTTAGAGCATCTGCTTGGGTAATGAGCAGAGTTTACCATACTCAATGCAGATTCAGGGGAATGGATGGTGTAGTTAATGGTGTATTTGTCCCGATGATTAAGAGCAGGCGCCTCATTCTTCCTGACATCCCTGATCCGCTGTGTAAAACAGGTCCGGTCGTAGGAACAGAAAGCAGAGAAAAAAAGGTACTTATCATATATATATATATATATATTTTTTTTTTTAATTCCTAGGAGGGTGATTACACACACTGTTTTTCATGGTGGGTAAATGCTCTGTATTTTATTAAATGTTTTCACGTGTTGAGTAGCTGAACGCAGTGTCTTCGGGTTGCGCAGGGTGGGCTGCTGAAGTGTGTCTCGATAAGAGCAATAGGACTGTGGGCTGGGTCCATTTCTCTCTCGGCTACGCGCTGAGATCACCTGCACGCTGATCTCGAGGAGTCGCGGGTGTTTTTGAGAGCAGAGAGCTTCATGTATAAAGATGTCACCAGACGAGGCCTCCTGCAGACTGAGGAATGGTGGCGCACCAATGAATACCTTTTCTTTATTTATTATTTTCCAGCAAGCGATGAAATTTAAAAGGGGCCTTCATTTACTTTATTTTATAGCTTGGATTAAAATGTAGGGGGGGGGAAACAACTGATGGGTAAATAGGGAAGTGCAGTGACTGATGAGCCAGAGGTATCAAAAAAAAAACAGAGAGCCTGACGATTGGAAGGCCGAAAAAAAGATAAAAGAAAATTGTTCTTTGTTGTTCATCTGAACTTTGAGATGGATTGGCGAACGCCATCGGTATATCAGTACCTGCACGGCGGTCGTCTTCCTTTTATGATAGTCTGTGCGTCTGTGCCAAAGGAGGGTGCAACAAAAATTGGTTACGGAAGGTGGTGTACAGCTGGTCCAATTGAGCACACGCTGAAAGCTTCTATCTCCATCTCTGCCTCTTCCTCTCTCTCACCCCCTCTCTCTCTATCTCTCTCTCTCTCCCTCTCTCCACCTCTCTCTATCTCTCTCTCCCTCTTCCTCTCTCTCTCTCTCCCTCTTCCTCTCTCTCTCCCCCTCTCTCTCTCTCTCTCTCTCTCTCTCTCTCTCTCTCTCCCTCTCTCTCTCTCTCTCTCCCTCTCTCTCTCTCTCTCTCTCTCTCTCTCTCTCTCACCCTCACCCTCACCCTCACCCTCTCTCTCTCTCTCTCTCTCTCTCTAGCTCTCTCCCCCCTCTCTGTGACTTTATAGAGGATGAGAAGAGAGGATGTTTAATGTATTTCATGTATTTTAAAGATGCCATAGCAGAATTCCTTCGGCAATACATCTGTACTGGGATATCAATCTATATGCCGATTCTATGATACTGTAATTTAAAAGATTGTTCCCCCCAGGCTGAACACAGGAGTTTTTCCTTAACCCAGTCATGGCTGAAGTGAATTCTCTTAAACACGTTTGTTGTTACCAAAGGTATGATGTGATGAGAATGGTGTGTGTTCAGTTACTTACACAATATAGGCGGTGCTTGGAGGCAGTGCCTCGATTTTAAAATCTGATTATGATTGAATTTCCTTTGATCTATTCCACATAGAGGAAAGTTACAAGAATGTAGGCAAAATTAAATTGGCAGATTTAATTTGATCCTTATTGATTCTTTAATGAGTAATTAAGCCTTTGCTGAACCGTGATTTTTACAATATTGTGAGAAAACGAATATTAGCTAAATAGCTGATATGCTAATGGTGTTTATCAGTCCTGCTATCTCAGGCCGCCTCAAGACTGTTCTGTGTTAGCCTTGTCCTCTCTCTTTCCTCCATACCCCCCGTACACACACTCTTACACACACTGTTTCACTCACGCACTCCCTCTCTCTCTGTCTCTGTCATTCACACACACACACACAGACACACATACACACACACACACACACACACACACACACACACACACACACACACACACACACACACACACACACACACACACACACACACACACACACACACACACACACACACACACACACACACACACACACACACACACACACACACACACACACACACACACACACACACACACACACACACACACACACACACACACACACACACACACACACACACACACACACACACACACACACACACACACACACACACACACAACACACACACACACACACACACACACACACACACACACACACACACACACACACACAGAGACACTAGCACACCCTATGAGTGTTCTGCATTTATATTTCCTGCATATATTATTCACGTTCAAAATAATTAATTCAGGATATCAAACCAAGATGTGGGGGAAATCAATATATTGCCCTTTTGGGTCTGTGTTTCATTACAACACAAAAGCCCTCCTGGTCGTGGTTGAGCCTGTAGCTGTAACTGTGGCGGCCCTGGCCAGGACTTCTATGGGGAGACACACTGAAACACTTACGTGCCATATTCTCCCCTGTTGGATAACAGACCAAACTTGCTCGGCTTCCCAGGACCATGCTGAACTACTTAGGCCACATCCGATTGGGCGGTTGGAATTATTATTTCCTTTTCTTTTTTTTTCGTCTTTTAATGCTGATCGAAAAATGTACCGCATGGCCGAGACAGGGTTCTCATTGGTTGGTTTGACCGTTGTCTTGATAAGTATACTCCTCCACGTGGCTTTTGTATCTTCAACTTGTGAAGGTGAACAACACCTTGACATGCCTATGAAAGTAAGACATATTAAATAGTTAGCACATTGATAGTGACTGATCGATTTCTCTATTTATTTCCTGAATCAATAATTATTTCAATAAAAATAAAACACAGCCCCCAACAAACAAAATACCAAAGGTTGTTATTGGGGTGTGTTCAAGGGAGACAGAGGTTCCTGTAGCCTTAACAGAGATTAAGTAAGAACAGATGCTCTCAGACCGAGTGCTGCCCTATTCCCCACCAGACATTGTGTACATTACGGTCTCTCTTCTTATGTCCTATCCTCTTCCTCTTCGTCTGAACACGTAACCGTGACCGCGTCTTTTATGGGAAACCCACTGTCGATTCGGCTCGACTGTGCACAGAATCAATAATCCTGGTCAAACGACACCAGCGTCGGACTCTTTTTTTTTTCTAGCGGACGATACTTTGGCTACATATCAGTGGACGGGGCGGGGACAAGAGGAGTCGAAAGTCTCGCTGCGGTGAGGTAGGGCGAGCTATAATGTCGTAGTTAAACCGCCACTCCAAGGAACGGCGGCAAAGGACGATAGAGGGGGCCTGAGCGGGTGGACGCGGTTCGGATAAGGGTGGGGAAGGGGGAAGGTGGAGGAGGTAATTTACGGAGAGAGAAATGTGTCTATATGCTCTCAGAGCCACGGCGCGGCTGAGATCTCCATCGGGTGATAATTCCCGGTAGTTAAAGTGACAAGGTGTTGGTGGGGAGGCCCAGGGAAGGAATGCGGTGGGATGAACCTGACAATTAGAGCCGTGTATATCACACGGAACCTCGGCGAGGCGGGGGGCCGTGAGGGGTCAGGGCGAGGGACGCACAGATATATACATGCACACACACACATCACACACTCACAGACAGAGACAGTCAAACATACGCTCACAGAGACACTCAAAGATACGTGCTTATTGGAAAACTTAACCGGACCGGGAGCTGAAATGGGCTGCCACATGCAAACACAAAAAAGCTTGGAAGAACCTCTAAAGACACACACACACACACACATATACACACACACACACACACACACACACAAACACACACACACACACAGTGACACACACACACTCACACACACACACACAACACACACACACACACACACACACACACACACACACACACACACACACACACACACACACACACACACACACACACACACACACACACACACACAAACACACACACACACACACACACAGTGATCCAAAAACACTCAATGTCACCTTCACAAACTGACGCATGCAAGCATGTGAAGAAATGCACACATATGCAAGCTGAGAATAACACACACTTACAAGTAACACACACACACACACACACACACACACACACACACACACACACACACACACACACACACACACACACACACACACACACACACACACACACACAGTAAGTAATTACATGATATAAAGACAGAGAGGTAGGCAACCTGCTCAAGTACACATGTGCACTAAAAATACATAAACAACAAATAGAAATACGTATGCTTATTTTATTGAAAAAAATTGGACTTACAATTAGCTTAAATATTTTGAACACACATTTTTAACTACCAACCCCCAAAAAAGTAAAAACAAACCAGGGTAACTGAATCTTGGCTATAATTCCCACATGCATGTGATTCTAATTATCTTTTTTATTTGTATAAATATAAATAAAATTACCACACCTTCCGCGCTGACCGTCACTTCCTCTGACACTCGGCCTCACCGTAACCCGTTCTAATTGGACGACAGCGGGGGAACGGAGACAGATAATTCAAACAACTCAAGGTTCCCGGGTAAAAATCAATGCGCATCACCTCAGCCGCTTTTTTTTTTTTACAAAAAGAAATACAATAAAATGTGGACACACTGAATACAATCTTTTTTTTGTTGCGGTCGTGCATCTTGAATGCAGCGCCGCACAGTGCAGTGCAGAGTCGATCGTTGCCTGCGATATGAAGGTGAATAATTGTTGTAATTAATGACTGGTGGGCATTAGGCTGAGCAACTGGCCGGACTCCTGAGTCTAATTCTGGGCTACCTGCTCTGTCTGTTGCCGCGGAAAGCAGCGGCGAGGTTCTCCTGAAACACAACAAATACATCGCACTTTGGTTAGTTTATGTTTGCTTGGTGTGTCAGTTTGTATGCGTTTGCCCATGAGAAATGTTTATTCCTTCAAACAGCTCTCTGCTTTGTGTACTTGCGAGATGGCACGCGCGCACCCGTGTGTGTGTGTGTGTGTGTGTGTGTGTGTGTGTGTGTGTGTGTGTGTGTGTGTGTGTGTGTGTGTGTGTGTGTGTGTGTGTGTGTGTGTGTGTGTGTGTGTGTGTGTGTGTGTTTTTGTATGTGAGTGTAAAATAATTCCGTTGTGCACGCCAGCCTTGTTTCCGTCACATTCGACCATGACACTAGCGGGAGACACATTTTATCCCAGCCCCCTCCACCCCCCCCCCCCCCGACACACACGTACACACACAAACACAAACACTCTAACCTGTCAGGAATGTCTTGAAATATTTTATATGAGATAGCTTCGCCATTAGTTGCTGGTGACCTTTACCAATCTTACTCTTCCTTTCAAACACACACACGGCAAAACAAACACATACACCCATGCCATAGGTTACTATGCTTACGTGCATGTGTTTGGTATTTACCCAAACTCCCAAAAAATAGTTCCTGTTCTATTGAACATTTGGAAAAAAAAATGTGGATATAAATATATATATATATATATATATATATATATATTTATTATTATTATTTTTTTCATATATATATATATTCATATATATATGGCTACACTAGACACATTCTTTTATATATTTCTTGATACACAATAAAGGGAATAAAGACACACACACACACGCATAATGACGGACAAAATGAGTCGTATATTTACAGGGATTTTTTTTCTCCATCTCTTTCTTTATTTGCGGTAATTGGAAAATAATTCAAGCAAGAGGAGGAGGAATCGATAAAGAATTAATGAAAGGAGAAGGGGAGTCATTAAAGGCAATAAAGGAAGAAGGGTTATGATGAAGATGGCCTCATAGAGACACAGTGGAGACAGGCGGCGCTGTGTGTGTGTGTGTGTGTGTGTGTGTGTGTGTGTGTGTGTGTGTGTGTGTGTGTGTGTGTGTGCGTGTGTGTGGATGTGAGCTAGAAATATTGAGAATAAGTATAACCTTACAAATTCTACATTGTTTTATCTAATTATAATTTTTTTATGCATATAAATAAATATAATGTATTCCACGGTTGTGGGTATTATTGTATAACTTGTCTTTCAGAACAATGAAAAAAAATATTAATTGGACAGCACCCTTTGATCTATGTATAAGATGTATGTTTTTTTGTATTTTGTGTGACTCCATGTTGCATCGGTCATACCTTATTGGTTGAATCCCATTGTTGTATCCATTTGGTTTTATCTCACGGTTTTATCTCAGCTGATATTTCTCATTGGTAGTACCTAATTTGTCGCATGCCATCGGTGGCATCTCATCGGTTGTATCTCTTTGGTTCTCATCCCGTCGGTCACATCATGTTGTATCTCACGCTTGCGAGTCTTAAACAGTATCCTATACACATTCTCTCTCCTGTCTTTGGAGTGGCTTCCTATTTTCACGGTCCGTCATTCCAAAGGGTAATTATGTGTCGGGGGCAGAGGACTAAAATACCTGTAGTGGCTTAATAGGATCCACGGAGCCAGCCAGCTATGACCCTCCAGGCCACCCCCTTCCCCGCGCCCCCTACCACTCATCTCTGTGCCATAAAGCTGCCAGTTGAAACAATACTGCCTGTCTAGCTCACTGCAGAGGTTAATGGCGAATGGGCCCATGGCTGCCGGTGATATCGTTGGATAAATGATTATTGATTAGGTAAAGGTTGAGCTAATCATTAGGCTTCATCCATTTTACGGACTCATTTTTAACCCCCCCCCCCCCCCCCCCCCTTATCAGACACACACGCATACAAACACACAACCACACACACCAACAGACACAACACAACACACACACACACACAACACACACACACACACACACACACACACCACACACACACACACACACACACACACACACACACACACACACACACACACACCCATG
>OLKM01001364.1:59075-61575 GCA_900291075.1 Melanogrammus aeglefinus | reverse complement strand
ACACACACACACACACACACACACACACACACACACACACCACACACACACACCTACAATATGATGAATAATCAACTAATTGTTTTTTTTTGTGTTTAATTTATTGTTTAAAAAAAATCTGCTTTAGATATGTCTTATTAAAGATTAAAAAATACAAACACACACACACACGACACACACACACACACACACACACACACACACACACACAGACACACACACACACACACAACACACACACACACACACACACACACACACACACACACACACACACACACACACACACACACACACACACACACACACACACACACCACAACACACTCACATTTACACTCTCTCTCTCTGTTTATGTTTTCTGTTCCACCCCCAAAGTGCTCACTGACCCCCAGCATGTGTGTTTGACCTTTGACCTCTGTGCTCTCCTCTCAGGAGAGTAATCCCACACTATGATGCTCAGAATACCAACCCCCCCCCCCCTCCACACCCCACACTCACACCCACACTACACACACACACACACACACACACACACACACACACACACACACACACACACACACACACACACACACACACACACACACACACATGGAAACAGTGCCAGCTCCTTCGAGGGTTTGGATTTAGCCGTGTGAGGCCGGCTCTGGCCAGGCTTGTGGTAACAGATAAAAGGATGAATCACTTCCACTCCCCCTGAATCAAAGTGTCGCACACACGCACCCACACACACACACACACACGCACACCGCACACACCCACACAAACACCACCACAACACACACACCACACACACAGCACACACACACACACCACACACACCACACACACGCACACAAACACACAAGCGCACGCCACACGCACGGCACGCACGCACGCACACACGCACACACCCACACACCCACCCACCCACCCACCCACACACGCACACACACACACACACACACACGCACACACAACACACACACACACGCACACGCACACGCACATCCAGCTCGTCCTACTGCCCAGCTAAGCACTTGATCCTCTCTCTGGGAGTTTGGCACTTCAGAAAGGCTTCAGGAAAACATACACAGTACAAGCACACACACACACACACACACACACACACACACACACACACACACACACACACACACACACACACACACACACACACACACACACACACAAACAGAAACACGCCTCACATGCCTGTCCCAAAAACACTGACAGTAAACTCCTTATCCGCACGCACACAACATGCATAAGCAGTCTTAAGTATGCTGGGCAGTACTTCACCTCTCTGCCCAGAGAGCAACTAACCACGTCTGATGTGTGTGTACGTGTGTTTGTGTGTGTGTGTGTGTGTGCGTGTGTGTTTGTGTCGGCGTGTCTGTCTCTGTGTGTGTGTGTGTGTGTGTGTGTGTGTGTGTGTGTGTGTGTGTGTGTGTGTGTGTGTGTGTGTGTGTGTGTGTGTGTGTGTGTGTGTTTGAGTGTTTGTTTCTGTGTGTGTGTGTTTGAGGATTTGTTTCTGTGTGTGTGTGTGTGTGTGTGTGTGTGTGTGTGTGTGTGTGTGTTTTTTTTTCTGTGTGTGTTTGTTTATATGTATGTGTGTGTGCCTGTGTGTGTGTTTGGTTTGTCAGTGTGTGTGTGTATGTGTTTGTTTTTAAATGTGTGTGTGTGTGTGTGGTGTGTGTGTGGTGTGTGGTGGTGTGGTTGTGTGTGTGTGTGTGTGTGTGTGTGTGTCTGTCGGGGGGGAGGTTTTGGACACATTAAGAAACAATCCCCGAGAAGGAGTGAAACAGACCGCGTCCCGTACCCCTCGTGGGTTGGCTAAACGTCCCTTGGATCTTGGCTCCCTTCCCGCTGCCGGCCAGAAGGACGACGAGGAACCATTTGAGCTGGTTGTAATCGTTGCTCGCGGGCTTGCGGGCGTTGGAACCGCAGCAGCCATATCTTTCTGATCTTTGGTTCTTCCCTTCGTTTCGGTTCTGGGCCTTGTTCGGTTTTCTTTTATGTCCTTGTTTATTTTCCTGATGTTTTTCATAAAATGTGGTCATTGTTATTGCTTTTGCACTTCTGTGCTTTCTGGAAGAATATCATACTTCTTACGTGTGTGTGTGTGTGTGTGTGTTTGTGTGTGTGTGTGTGCGTGCGTGCGTGCGTGTGTGTGTGTGTGCGTGTGCGTGTGTGTGTGTGTCCGCGCTCCCCCAGGTTTCTTTGAGGTTCTCCTCCACCGGGGGTTGTTTCGTTTTGTCCTTGGCCATTAGAGGAAACCACAGAGTCCCATCTGAACATGGGCCCCATGAGGCCCACTGGAGAATGAGTGGGATTTTGATGAAGGGCCACCAAAATAAATGTGACCTGACTTGACACCTTTCGTCTTATCGTCCCCTCCCGCCCCACCTCCATCTCTCCCCAAGCCGCAGCAAAGGGGAGCGGGGGGATGCGGGGGGGGGATCAGTAGCATCGGGCGGTGGTGGTGGGGGGGGAGGGGAGGGGGGGGGGGGGGGGG
>OLKM01001364.1:54400-57785 GCA_900291075.1 Melanogrammus aeglefinus | reverse complement strand
TGTGTGTGTGTGTGTGTGTGAGGGGGGGAAAGAAATTAGATGTGTGCATGAATGGCAGTTAAGTTGGGTTTGCCAGGTGAGGAGAGATGTAGAGAGAGAGAGAGAGAGAGAGAGAGAGAGAGAGAGAGAGAGAGAGAGAGAGAGAGAGAGAGAGAGAGAGAGAGAGAGAGGGGGAGAGAGAGAGAGAGAGAGAGGGAGAGAGGGGGCGGGGGGGACGCTACATTCTAGGTAGCCCTGCAAGGTCAGGCATAGAGGATGGAAGGAGGATGCCAAGCCAAGTAAAGCCCAGCTGATTTACGTGAAGTTCCATGTGTGTTACGCAATCTGTGTTCATTTCCTCTCCACTGTGTGCTGGCATGCAGGTAATGACCAGTTGTGTCCAAGCACTAGTGGCTGACTGGATCACAGAAGAATGAGATGAGAGAGAGAGAGAGAGAGAGAGAGAGAGAGAGAGAGAGAGAGAGAGAGAGAGAGAGAGAGAGAGAGAGAGAGAGAGAGAGAGAGAGAGAGAGAGAGAGAGAGAGAGAGAGAGAGAGAGAGAGAGAGAGAAACACTTCAGACAAATCACTATTTGTCTGAAGTGTACAAACACTGACAATAGAGAAAAGGTGCAATCAATTAGTAATAATTAAGAGTCTTTTGTGCTTGTTTTTCATGGGCTTAATTTCAGTCCACTGCAGAACTGTTCCCTCTTGTGATGTGATTTAGCTTCAATAGATTTCAATAGTTTATTTTCTCTTAATTAACACTCCAAACTCCCATACGTGCAATATTCAAGTTCGAGTAGTTTTGATTATTTTTCCTATGTATAAGAATAATAATAATATACTACTAATAATTGTGTGTAATCATTTTTTTATTGTTAATATTTATACATTATTATTTAATTACCATAGTCGACCATGGCATTACTCTTCCTGTTTGACCTGAGAGTATGTTTCAGTTCCTGTTAGTCCCTGAGCATAACTGTTTTACTTTGCAGCAAGGAGTAAAAATATAAGGCTCATATTGAAATGACATAAAAAAGACAAAATAACCCCAAAACTTGACTGTGATCGCATTAACCGCATTTTGCTACTGTACATTGTCACTTTTTTCCTGCCTTTTGCATCTTTCCCCCGTATGCTTGGCTCATCTTTGAATCCCTCCCTTTGTCTCTGGATTTTCCATCTTGGGTCTCTCTCTCTCTCTCTCTCTCTCTCTCTCTCTCTCTCTCTCTCTCTCTCTCTCTCTCTCTCTCTCTCTCTCTCTCTCTTCTCTCTCTCTCTCTCTCTCTCTCTCTCTCTCTCTCTCTCTCTAGTTTACAATGAGGATCGGTGCTGCAGTAGGAGGAAGGAACTCAATTAATACAATCAGCCTGTTTCCAATTTGAGACAGATGAATACGAGGGTTGTTTATCATACACAGAGAGAGAGAGAGAGAGAGAGAGAGAGAGAGAGAGAGAGAGAGAGAGAGAGAGAGAGAGAGAGAGAGCGCATCTGGATATGGCTTGCACAAGAGCTGCATTGTTTTTTTTTCTTTTAAATATATTATATTTCAAAATTGGATCAACAGTCAATTTATTACCTCAAAACTTTTTCTTTTATCAGTTCCATATTGTAAGAGAAAGACACACACTCAGTCTGCAAAGTCTCTCCTACTGCTGGGGGAGTTTATATATTATTCTTGTAATATTATAGTCAGGCAGTTATTTATGTTTTTATATGAATTCATGCGCTCAATCATGTAGTTACATTTATAGTCATTTATGCCATGCTAATACTTGAATTTAAGCAGATTTGTAGAAGTTAATTTGGAAGTATCATTATAATTATTATTACTATTAATAATAATAATTATTGGTATAACCGGTATTATTTTTATTATTATTATTATTATTAATATTATTATTTTCACCATGATTTGTCAGGGGTGCTAAGTAGCCTACTGAGGCTAAGCTCTTATTCTCCAAGGCTGAATGACTAACTGGCTTAAAAAGAATACGATTTATGTTGAGCCATACGCGGGCAGAACCACTCTGCCTTTAGTTTGCTTTAAATCACTGGTTTTACGGCGCTTGAAAAATATTGAGGCGTTCACGGTTCATTCATGGTCATTGGGACCATTCTTTCCTCCTGCTGTAAATCCCTGCTCCAGAGATAAGTCCAAGAGTCTTTAGGTTCCGTCGGTAATCTCGCTTGGAAAAAGTTAAAAAGAAAAAAAAGAGTAAAAGCCCCCCCTTGCAAATGTATTTAGGAAGTGCAATTCCATGGGCTCAATTTCATTAGGCAGAATCCCAAAGCTGAACGGTGTTGTGTACCAGGTTTTAACAAGGGACAGGCCCGCCGCCCTGATTACACCAAGCTGTTGTGATACCTAAAACCTGTCCGATGCTCATGGAATATATGGTCCTTGGTGGTACCATTTTGTTTTCCTTCCTGGACTATAGGTTTGACTCTGATCTCCAATTTTACTAGCCCTTTACGACCTTTTTTACTGACAAAAAGCAGGTGAATAGGTTAAACTATGATTCGGCCTTGTTGGATTATGGTTCTTCGCCCTTGGAGGAGCGTACAGAAAGGTCAAGAAAGGCTGTCCTTTTACAGACATTGACAGAGAGATGTGTAAAGCATTTGAGCTGCTAATATTAGCAACCACTGTGGGAATGAAATATACACGCACACATAACACACACACCCACACACACCACACAAAATAAAACAATACATATAATTTGAAAAATATTATAAAAACGTCAAATATACTGTAGCTACTTTTGGTGGTGGTATATACGTGTATAAGGAGTGGTGTTTTACAGCGCAGTTGGTCCCTGGTAAAGTATCCTGATGGAGTACGTTGGCCACAGAGGCTGCTAGGAAATCTTCCCTAATGACTCCAGCACATGTGCGTCTGGCGCTCAGCCCTCTCATTAACGTCACTGGACACTGTATATGTACGCCAGCGTGGATGTGTGGAAGGCTGGGAGTGTGTGTGTGTTTGTGTGTGTGTGTGTGTGTGGGGGGGGGTTTGTAAACCTGTGTGAGTAAACCTGTTTGTGTGTTTGAGTTTGTGTGTGTGTGTGTGGTGTGGGTGTTGGGCGTGTATCTGTTGGTCGGTAAGGATCTGTGTGAACGTGTGTGAATGTATGTGTGCTCTGAATTTTATTTTTCTCTGTGTGTGTGTGTGTGTGTCTGTGTGTGTGTGTGTGTGTGTGTGTGTGTGTGTGTGTGTGTGTGTGTTGTGTGTGTGTGTGTGTGTGTGTGTGTGTGTGTGTGTGTGTGTGTGTGTAGGTGTGTGTGTGTGTGTGTGTGTGTGTGTGTGTGTGTGTGTGTGTGTGTGTGAATGTGTATTGTGCGTGTGGGAGTGTGTGTATGTGCATGTATATGTGCGTGTGGGTGCATGTGTG
>OLKM01001364.1:41900-44400 GCA_900291075.1 Melanogrammus aeglefinus | reverse complement strand
CTCTCTCTCTCTCTCTCTCTCTCTCTCTCTCTCTCTCTCTCTCTCTCTCTCTCTCTCTCTCTCTCTCTCTCTCTCTGTCTCCCTCATGGCAACTTCAAACTTTGGTAGGTTACTCACCCTGTCACATTTCAGTGTGTCTCGGCTCTACTCTCTCATCTCTCCATGTAGATGTTGAAGGTGTGTGAGCGTGTGTGTGTGTGTGTGTGTGTGTGTGTGTGTGTGTGTGTGTGTGTGTGTGTGTGTGTGTGTGTGTGTGTGTGTGTGTGTGTGTGTGTGTGTGTGTGTGTGTGTGTGTGTGTGTGTGTGATCAAAATCTATACGAGAGAGGTCGGTGTAGCTCCCGTGTCAGCTGACTGTCACAAAGGCCTTTGATGCCCCTGTTCGCATGGATCTCTTTCCTCCTTTTTAAGCCAACGTTAGTTTGGGCTTTTAACATCAGATCATATGCTTCCAGCCTGTTAATTAGCTTTCCCCTGGCCCATAGGTTGTACAAGGCTAATGTATATACAGTGTTTCATCACTAATAGCTTTCCGTTCTTTCTTCCTTTTTTGTTTGTTTGTTTGTGTGTGTGTCTTTATTTTTCTGTCTTTCATTCTGTCTTTCTTTGCTTATCGCTTTGTTTATCTTTTTCTTTCTTTTCTCTCTTTCTTTCGTCCTTTTTCCTTATTTCTCTTCTTCGTTTCTGTCTTTGTTTGTTTGTTGGTTTCTTTCTCTCTTCCTTGTTTTATTGTTTAAATATTATTTCACGGCCCATACAGAAGGTAAGACTGCCTCTCTGACTGGGAATGTACTGTAATGGACAATTCACATCTTTGATTTGACGCTTGATTGATCTCCCCTGTTATTATAATTGCTCCCCGTTGAAAATCAAAATGTCTGCTGGCGTCCCGTCCGCCCTTATACACTTTTGAGCTGTCCAAAACATATTTAATTGCTGCTTGTCTCGTCTACATTTTTTAACAACGTCGGTTAATTACACAGTATGACGATTTAATTTGGAAATGTATCCAAAATAATTTGAAATCCTGATGTTTTGAAAAGGGTATGATTGTTTTTCTCATGGCTTGTGAACAATTCCTCTCTCTTTTCTAGCAAATACCATTTATTCATCACACTTAATATCCTTATTTGTGAACAACAATGCACGTGCACACAAACAAACAAACGCACGCACAATTTAAAAATGAATAAGCTAACATAGACCCTTACAAGCATAAACACACACACGCACACGCACACACACACACACACACACACACACACACACACACACACGTAAACCCACAGACACCCACACACAAGCGCACACACACGCACGCACGCAGGGATGCTTACACTTAATTCATAAACGACAAACTCACAAGCGTGCACACATGCATGTGTTTGTGGCGGTATGAAAAATAGAACTATTAGTCTAATCGTGAGGCACACGACCAGTTTGCTCCATGAGGAGGGCCTGTCATACGGACTTTGTTTCACGTTTGATTTAATTGTCTGCCCTGTGACAGCCACATTCATCAATGGCCTTAATGGTCAATCTGAGGCTGGCACACAGAGAGGGAGAGAGAGGGCGAGAGAGAGGGCGAGAGAGAGAGAGAGGATAGAAGGAGAGAGCGAGAGGTATAGAAGGAGAAAGAGAGAGGGAGGGAGGGGGGGGGGGGGGGGGATCATATGCCAGACCCTGAGACTGACTTGATCAAAATGTTTTATCCTTAATGGACACTGTGAGTGGAAAAAAAAACATAATGGATAGATGGACGGATGGACGTTTGGATGTATAGATGTAGAGGGCGCAAGATAGAGAGATGGACATGGAGTGATGACTGAAAGCCTTTTTATTCATCTGGAATAAACCAGCGAGTGTGTGGGCGAGAGGGTGGGCGAGCCACTGAGTGAGTGAGTGAGTGAAGGAGCATTCAAGAGTTAAAAGAGTTAAATGAATAATAGAAAAAAACAGAATGGGCCATTTATTCTTTTGATGAGCGCAGGGCAGACACAAGGCAAGCTACTAAAGGGGGCTAGGCTGGCGGGGGGCGCGGGGGGGGGGGGGGGGAGGGGTGAGGTGCGGAAGGATTTATTTTCGACCAACGGCAACTTCCTGTGTTTCCATTTTTTTTCTCCACCTCCTCGGGGTTCATTCCTCCACCCCTCCTCTCGTCTCCCCCCCTCCCTCCCTCCCTCCCTCCCTCCCCCCGTCTCCCTCTCACTCCCTCGCTCACAGCTGCAAGTTATAAGGTTGACGAGAGCTGCATGGCACACAAAGAGTGATGATAAATTGATTGCGCTGTAGTGATGGAAAGAGCGAGGGAGGAATGGTAGATGACGGGCCTTGATTAGGGACCGGGGTTTGGGTGGGGGGTTGGGGGGTTGGGGTGGGGGGGGGGGTTGGGGGGTGGGGGGGGGGGGTTGGTGCGTGAGGTGGGGTGGAGTGTGGTTCTATCACAGTTCAATTGCAACCTTGAGTTTTTGTAGTGTATTAAGCCTTTCTTGTTTTTTTTT
>OLKM01001364.1:35000-41569 GCA_900291075.1 Melanogrammus aeglefinus | reverse complement strand
ACACACACACACACACACACACACAGACACACACACACACACACACACGCAAACACATCCCCACATACACCTTTACACTTTGTGTGTGTGTGTGTGTGTGTGTGTGTGTGTGTGTGTGTGTGTGTGTGTGTGTGTGTGTGTGTGTGTGTGTGTGTGTGTGTGTGTGAAGGGCCTGGCACCTCCTTCGTCGTGCGGCGGCAACAGTGCTCAGCCTGTCTATAGGAAGACAAGCAAAAAAAAAAAAAAAAAGCGGAAAAGGAGAGGAGTTGTTTTGCCAGCTTCATTAGCGTTCTGCTAATTAGCCGGCCGCCTGACGGATCTCTGACAGCCCTAATGATTGGAGATGACAGGCCCCGCGCGCTGTCACGCTACCCAATTAGGTCCACAGCATAGTCGGCTGTGTAATCAACTTGGTCTAACACGGCCCTCTCTTGCCCCCCTCCTCCTCCTCTTCCTCCTCCTCCTCCTCCTCCTCCTCACCACACCCTCCGCTCGCCCTCGCGCCACCTCCTGCTACTCCTGTGTCTCACCTCCCTCCTTCCGCCTCCCACGCCACCTCAACTCACCCCGCTTTAGGTTGAGATTTCACAGTTGTCGTCCCACCAAACTCCCACCGACCATGAACTGGATTCTCGGTCACGTTGTGCCATTTCACATATTTTCGCCTGCGTGCGTACACAAACCTAGCACATAATGCCTAGCACCTAGCGGGTTTGACCCCATAAACGTAGCCCGTAACATGTGGCGTCTAGTGCATTAGCCTCTGTATGCATACACAAATGTAGCATGCTACACCTAGCACCTAGCCTGTTTTCCCCTCATAGGGGTGCATACATTTAGCATGTGACACCTAGCACCTAGCTTATTTTCTCCTGTATTTGAACATGAACGTAGCACTTAACGCCTAGCAGCTAGTGTTGTTCCTCCCGTATGCGTACGTAAACAAAGTCTGTATCGCCTATAACTAGCGTATTTTCCCCCACATGCGCACATAAACTTAGCACGTAACACACGTAGCGCCGGAAAAAAACAGGTGGTGGTGATTTTATGTGGGTTTGTGTGTTGTGTTTCAGTAAGTGTGTGTGTGTGTGTGTGTGTGTGTTTATATTCATTCAGGAATTTGTGTGCGTGTGTTGGTTCACTTGGAACATCTAGCATCATTCAATGTGCACCAGGCAGAAATGTGTGCAAAATAGCAACAGCGAATCTGATAATGTGTACACACACACACACACACGCGCACACACACACACACACACACACACACACACACACACACACACACACACACACACACACACACACACACACACACACACACACACACACACACACACACACACAGATTAAATGACACAAAATATGGCTCTTCGGGTCATTTATTTTTTAGCATGTTCACCTTGCTTCAGAGAGAGGACAGTGTGTGTGTGTGTGTGTGTGTGTGTGTGTGTGTGTGTGTGTGTGTGTGTGTGTGTGTGTGTGTGTGTGTGTGTGTGTGTGTGTGTGTAAGCATGTGCGCAAGCTTTGTCCACCAGCTTCAAAGCTGCTGGCTCGACCTAACAGATCGTTTGTTATTCTAGAGGAAGCTTGGGAACATCAAACATTGGTTTATTTTTTCACCTGTAAGCACAGAAACACAGAAGCACCGGCCCCTCTGACAATACATGAGACAATCATCTGGATACACACACATACACGTACGCGCACACACACACAATTACAAACCTGAACACACACACACACAGACACAAACAACATGTGTGTGTGTTTTGTAGTGGATTACTTTCATAGACAGTCTACTGTGGCGCCCATATATCGCCATGGCGACCACTTCTTTGGTCAACAATAGGGGTGTCGACAAATATTGATGTGCTTTAACACATTTTCAAAGTAAAAATATTGATGCAAACTTTTGTAGTTAGCTTTTCAGTTCGTTTATCCCACGTCTTAGTTCAATCCATCTTGTCCAATAATAACCCTATTCATACACACTGATACTGTGCATACATGTACTGCACTAATTATCACCATGGCAAGGATATTTTAAGATTTCTTCATTTGTAGTGTCACGATGCATAGTTTTATGTTGAAATGAGAGAGCTGTATCACATAATATAATATTAACTAGATTCTCCACGGCGCAATGTGATCGTCAGCAAGCCATTTTGCGTCGAGTAAACATGGCATGGCATCCGTAGATAAAGCCTGCTGTTGCATTAGACACTCTCTCTCTCTCTCTCTCTCTCTCTCTCTCTCTCTCTCTCTCTCTCTCTCTCTCTCTCTCTCTCTCTCTCTCTCTCTCTCTCTCTCTCTCTCTCTCTCTCTCTCTCTCTCTCTCTCTCTCTCTCTCTCTCTCTCTCTCTCTCTCTCTCTCTCTCTCTCTCTCTCTCTCTCTCTCTCTCTCTCTCTCTCTCTCTCTCTCTCTCTCTCTCTCTCTCTCTCTCTCTGTCTCTGTCTCTGTCTCTGTCTCTCTCTGTCTCTGTCTCTCTCTCTCTCTGTCTCTCTCTCTGTCGCATCACCCTATTATGAGCAAAGCAATGTGTGGGGGGGGGGGGGGGGGCGTCCTAGATTGATGACGTTGACACTGGTCATTATTATCCACTCAATGGCACTCTGGCTGTGAGATTGGCGGGGGATGGGAGGTTGGGGGGGTGGGGGTACTTGGTTCCACCTGCATTGATCCTTATATTTTATTTTATTTTATTTAAACAAAATATTTTGAATGCAGCTCCAGTGTGGCTTGTGATGGTATGGGGGTGTGGGGAAGAGCTGGGGAGGGGCTGCTAAGCGTGATTTATGTAAATGTTAACAACAAGACAGATCGGGATCTGTCGCTGCAGAGATGGATGACAACCGCAGAGCGAAAGCAGCTGATTTCTGTGATTTCTCTGCTTCCCCATGTGTGTCTCTGCTGCGTGTGCATGCATGTATGTGTGTGTGTGTGTGTTTGTGTGTGTATGAGTGTGTGTGTGTATGTGTGAGAGAGAGCAAGCGAGAGAGAGAGTGCGTGTGTGTGTGTGTGTGATTGATTGTAGATGAGAGTAAGAGATTAATCATGCTTGATGTGTGTTAACGTTGCACTTGCGGTGGATCTGAGTGGAGATGCAGTGGCCCATTTAAATACACTGTGTGTGTCACACACCCACACACACACACAGACACGCATGCATGCATGCTCACATGCAGTCACTATGCAGATGCGCACAATTTTCCAATGCTGTCTGTTTTATTTTTCCCCCATTCAATGAAAAGCAGCAAAAATGGCGATGCATTTCAATGCCAATAACTCTGCTGGCTACTGTTCTATGTCTACTGTTCTATTTTATTCACAACATTTTATCCCAACAATAGGCTTACGCTAAAATTATGCCGTATTGTTATGTTCACAAAAAAAAAATCAAACATCAAAAACTGAGCAGAACAAACGTTTGTATATATTATTATTGACGCTGTGTCCTCAAGCCCATTCCACTGTCCTTCAGTGGCGATTCGTACATTTGAACACCACCTGCCATTCACTCACCTGTCTCCTTATCAGGTGCCAAGAGCCATGCCCCCCCCCCCCCCCCCACACACCTCGCAGTGACCCTGCTATGCCCCCCATCCTCCCCCTCCCCCTTATAGAGGAACATGGGCCCCTTACAGTCAATGGCAGATGTGGCTAATGAAAGCCGCCATCGTCATTAAGCTAATTAGCCCCGCTAACGCAGGTCATGATAATTCCATTACTAATTAAGCGAGTAAAAAAAATGGTGTCATAAACATCACCTTCGACACCCTCCCCGACCCCTCCCTCCCCCACAGCCATTCCCCCGCCCATAGTTAATTAGAATGTAATCATTTTGTGAAAACAGAGACTGTGTGTCATCAAGTCGCATCGTGCTGTGTCGTATACTACTGCGTTCAAGTGCCTTTCACTGCTAGTAAAGGGTGGTGTTTTACGCTCAAATACTTGCATTCGACGCGGCCTTATAACCAAATGACGCCGTCAGAGTTTATTGATAATAACGATAGTAATACTGATAGTAATAATGGTAAGAATAATTTCCCCTTCTTAGCTGTTCATTAAAATCAATTCATTTTTGGGCTCCATAACTTTCAACCTTGGCCTGCATGTTTCAACAGTGTAAACAGTGTAATCAGTAGTGGGTAGAATGCAGTTTCTCAAAAGAAGTTTCATTATCTCCACTCACGTAGGGGAAACAATATCACTCACCACAAGGAAAGAGTGGCATTCACATTCCTCACCCAAAAAACAAACAGCGCTATTACTGCAACGGCAATTTCACGGAAAAAAAACCAACAGACATTTATTTGCCGTTATCCTCTGCTTTTTTCCTGCTCTGTCCAGTTAAACCAAGTGATTAGAATTATTGTTTCGGCCAATACGTGGCAAAGCAGCAAAAGCCCCCAACGTTTATATTCATATATGTGTCGTATACATGTCATGGTGCGATTCGGGGGAACATTTACTACGTCTAGTATTACCGCGTCCCAATCCCTCTGGCCAGGCCTTTATCCCTGCATTACTGCCAGCAGCGCCACTCTCTCCCAGGCAGCCGGCTGACACTGTGATTAGTTATGGCCCCTTCACCGGCGTTTCTTTACTGCACTCTCTCACACACACACACACACACAGACACACACATAGACACACACACGCACAGTCACAGCGACACACTCACACCCCACGACATGCAGCCACAATGAAGTACCATAGCGATGGTAGGAGAGAGAGAGAGAGAGAGAGAGAGAGAGAGAGAGAGAGAGAGAGAGGAGAGAGAGAGAGAGAGAGAGAGAGAGAGAGAGAGAGAGGAGAGAGAGAGAGAGAGAGAGAGAGAGAGAGAGAGAGAGAGAGAGAGAGAGAGAGAGAGAGAGAGAGAGAGAGAGAGAGAGAGAGAGTAGGGTTAAAGAGGGGGAGAGAGACAGGAAAAGAGTGCTGATGAGAGAGAATGAATCTAAGAGAAAGACAGAGACAGATAAAGGGTGAGAGAAAGAAAGAAAGTGGGCGAGGGAGTGGGAGAAAGAGGGAGGGAAAGAAAGGGTAAACGAGAGAGACACAGTAGGGGGCTGAAGCTGGAGACAGTGAGAAGGGGAAATAAGACCTCACCTTCCCCTACAACACAGATGAATATTATTCCATCTTAAGGGGGAGACAGTGGGGGATTGTAGACGAGATCATGTGCAATTTTGAGAGCGAGAAAGGGGACGGAGGGGGGTGGGAGTAGGGACAGGGGGATGAGACGGGAGACAGAGAGAGGGAGAGAGAGAGCCACACTCATCTCTCCCTCATTTCCCTCCTTCCTTCAGGATAAGTGGCTGATGGTTTATAAATCCCCGTCTCCCTCTCTGTCTCTCTCTCCCTCTTTCTCCCCCTCTCTCTCTGCCTGTCTCTCCCTCCCTGCCTCGCTCCCCTTTTTCCAGAATCTTCCGTCATGACTCCCATTAGGTTGACAGCTGTCAATTAGAGCTCCCTTGGTCTAGCGCTTTGCTCTTTATTGCAGGCGGTAGATGCTGTCATTCCGCTCCCAGTTTCGCCTTGAGCGTTATCACGAGCGCTCAAACAGTCAATAGCTGATGCATCAGCAGTTATTTCTTAAATTGGCTCACAAGGCTGCATCCTTCCCTCATATTCCCCCCTCGCTTTCACTCTCCCTCTCCCTCTCGCGCGTGGCATTCTCTCTCGCTCCCTCACTTGCTATGTTCCTCGCTCTCCCTTTCACTGTCGCTCTCTATTGCTGTTTGTCACTCTCTCTCTCTCTCTCTCTCTCTCTCTCTCTCTTGCTCTCTCTTCCTTTCTCCTCCTCCGCCTCCACCTCCTCCTCCTCCTCCTCCTCCTCCTCCTCCTCCTCCTGCTCGCTTCTGTCTCGCCCCTCCCCATCTCTCCTCTGCCTAAGATCCTTTATAAGCGTAAAACGCCAGAGAAAAAGGGTGTGGGTAAGGGAGCGTGCACAGAGCGGTTGGGTTGGTGGGGGGGTGACGCATGTGGTGTGAGCGAGAGACACGGGAAGAGGGATATGTTAATCTAAGGCAAATAACACTCTATAATTATTTTTCTTTTTAAACAGCACGCAGCAATATTCCTCCTTACAAACACCGCCGCGCGTCAACAAATAAGTGAACAGAACAGATATACCCGTCAGTCCGCTCTTTTAGAATCGTTTTCCGACAAAGTGATGAGGGAATATCTATTTGTTATTGATTTCTTTTCATTCTCTGTGTTCAGAAGACTGATGTGACAGTCGTTTTTGTCCTCAAAACCTCGTGAAAATCAGAAAGACGGTGTAGTGTGCAATTAAGTCCCAGTGTTTAGGTCTCTGTTATGGAGTGCCAACTGAATCCTCCTCTGTTACGCACCATTGAGTCACATAAAACCAGCACATCAAAAGCACAGGCAATCTAGCGACGATAGGTCCATGACTTGAATTGTTATACAACGCCAAATACAGGATGCTTGATTCCGCGTAACATTTCGTAAGACGTAATTGAACTAATCTAAAATGAACGTTTATATTATAGGGAAATTTTGAAATAGTCATTGTCTGAGGTCGTCCCTCTTTCTTTGCTAC
>OLKM01001364.1:25000-30000 GCA_900291075.1 Melanogrammus aeglefinus | reverse complement strand
GTGTTCAAATGTGTGTTCAAATGTGTTCGGTGTGTGTGTGTGTGGGGCTGTGGATTGCGGGTGCGGCGGATTGGGCCGAAGGAGGAGAGAGGGCATTGCAGGGGAGGGAGGAGAGCGGAGAAGAAAGATAAAAGGAGAGAAGAAACAGGGAAAAGAGGAGGATTATCCACACCAGGGGAGGGAGGGAGGGAGGGAGGGAGGGAGAGAGAGAGAGAGAGAGAGAGAGAGAGAGAGAGAGAGAGAGAGAGAGAGAGAGAGAGAGAGAGAGAGAGAGGAGAGAGAGAGAGAGAGAGAGAGAGAGAGAGAGAGAGAGAGAGAGAGAGAGAGAGAGAGAGAGAGAGAGAGAGAGAGAGAGAGAGAGTGATGAGTGAATAGCAGGAGACAGGGTTGTCGCTGATTGATGGATGTTACTAGAAACCTTATTTTTTTTCTTCACTGCCTCTCTCTCCCTCTCCTTTTCTCTTTTTCTTTCTCTCTCTCTTTCTCTCTCCCCCTTTCTTCTCTTCTTGAAACACAACCATCACCACATTCTTTTCCAAAGGGAAATAACACTAAGTTCTTGGACTCAGACTTAAGTAAACACAACATTTTTCTATTTTTTCCCAATAAACTTAAAAACGTTATCTCCTATAACAGGCTACGCAATATTTCATTATATTATAGCCAACACTAGTCTAAATGAACTACATTTCAAAAATATGAATAATACGAATATTCATAATAATATTTATTTAAAGATACGTTACATACATAAATACATACATAAATAATCGAAAATATAATAAAAATATATATATTGTAATTATTATATATATTTTTTATATATTAACGTGTTTCAAAGAGAGAGGAACTTACATTTTTTAATTATGTACAGCAATAGGAAAGGATAAGGTGGAGAGGCATGCAGGTGTAGGGAGAGGAGTCTGCACCAACATGCATTTCAGACTCAAACTAATTCTGTGACGGTTACCGCGTGCACCCTGCTGTCTCAAAGGAGCCTGAATCCATTGCAACTTAAGTCCTCTCTTTTCATTCTTCCCTTTTACTCTCACCCTCCTCCTAGCCTCTTCCTGTCCTTTTCTTTCATTTCCCTATCCTTCTCTTCCTCCCTCTCTCCCCTCCTCTTCGTCCCCCCCCCCTCTCGTCACCGCCGTGGTTCCCAGGTTTTTCCCAGTGTGCGGACGGCAGACGTGGTGATTTATTGTGGCCCATCCATCTCCCGCACTCATCCATCAACCGGGGCCGGTTGCTAGGCAATCATGGCAGCAGCTGTTTGCTTTCTGAGGCTGGACAGAGGGGCCGTCAGTCAGCGACGGCAGGTGAAAAGCATTAGGAGCGAGCCATCGTCGTGGCGAATAATTAATCAAAAGGCTGGATAGATAATTAAAAAGATATGACCCTTTGCCTGGGCACTTGGTACCGGGGATAAGGAGGGGAGGCAGGGAGGAAGGAAGTGAGGGAGGGTGGGAAGGAGGGAGGGGGGGGGAGAGAGGAGAAAATGTTTGATGCAAAAAGGAACGGGAAGAAAGAGAGAGATCGAGAGAGGCACGGAGAGAGGGAGCGAGGCGGAACAATTAAAGAACAGAGATAGAAAACAGAAGAAGGTGGAGGTATTCTTTGTATTTTTCTCAGCTTGGGTGGAGCTTGAGTGGAGTGCATGTATGAGTGCTGATAAAAAAAAAGGCTCATCATCTGTACCCACTCTGGAGGACCAACCAGAAACAGAGAGAGAGAGGGAGAAAGGGAGAGAGAGGAGGGGTTTGTCTCCCTCGTTCCCACATTGCAGCATGCTGTGACCCCACCTCTCTGCGTCTTACCGTTCTCTGCGGCGTGTATCACCTGTTCAACCTCGACACTCGCCCCTACCTTTCACTTGTTGGGCTTTTTCTCTCAAACAAGTAAACGAAAAACCATCAACATGTATGATTCTAGAAATGAATTCCTCTCTCCTCACGATTAAAGTCTTAAATTGTCAATTACAAAAAAGTTATAAATAAGTAAATAAAAAAGGATCTTGACATTCGAATTCGCCAACATTGAGAATCAGTAAATAAAGGTACACAGGCCTGGGCATGCTACAATGTGGATGCAGCCTGTGGGGGAACTCTGAAGCAGGAAGTGAACTGTTAATCTGGCACACACACACATGCACGAGCATGAACGTTAACATGCACGCTTAATGTGCACCCGCGCAATCGCCGACGACTGCCCGGAGCCCTTGTGACGCCTGCTCTTCCCCGCGTCGCGGTCCTCTTTGATGTGGCGAGCCGGTGTCCTGGTGTGTGTGTGTGTGTTTTGACATCCCTCATTTTCTCACGACCATTTATCACCGGCGACTTTAAACAAAAAAGCGCCATCAGGCCCCGCCTGGAACGGAGTGTTCTGTACACACGGTTAGCCAGACCCCCCCCCCGGGAGAGAGACATAACATCAGAGGGAGGGAGGGGGCGAGTTGAGGGAGAGGGAAAGATAGAGAGGAGAGACCGACGGACGGACTGACTGACTGACTGACTGAGACACTTCTGCAGAGAGAGAGAGAGAGAGTGGAATAGTAACGTGCAGAGAGACAGATAGTTCTCTGTATGGAGACAGAGGTTGAAAGATGTTCTGTTTTTCTGTTTTGTTCAAGCATACCGTCACCTTTAGTCAACAGAGGGACATGGATTGGCTACAGAGAGAGAGAGAGAGAGAGAGAGAGAGAGAGAGAGAGAGAGAGAGAGAGAGAGAGGGAGAGAGGAGTAGAAGAGGAGAGAGAGAAGAGAGAGAGAGAGACAGACAGAGAAGAGAGAGAGAGAGAGGGAGAGAGGGAGAGAGAGAGAGAGAGAGAGAGAGAGAGAGAGAGAGAGGAGGGGGAGAGGGAGAGAGAGAGAGAGAGAGAGAGAGAGAGAGAGAGAGAGAGAGAGATACACACAGACGCAGAGAGAGTGATAGAGAGTGAGAGAATAAGAAGAAGCCATTGACAGACTCTGAAACAGCAGACAGAACATATTTAAGATTCTGCTGTACTACCTTTATACTATCTCCACCAGGAATCAGAATGTGTATAGCTTTGCCAGAAGTTAGTTCCAGGCTCCCCATACTTCATTCTTCCTCCCCCATCTCTCCCTCTATCTCCCTCTTCTTTCATATTCAAGCGAAACATGAAAAAACAGGAAATTTGATTGAAAATGTTAAGTTTATTTTGAAATCAGTTTGTGCATCTGCTCTTGATGGGCACGTACCCTTGTTAGTGGTCCATGCGGCCATTACGGGATAGTTAGTAAAGGGGACCTTGTGGTGGTAATATCAATGAATGATTCCTGAACTTCGATGTTTATTGAAGCAGAGGGAACATGTTGTAAAGGGAAATAGGAAAGAAGATGAGGCATGGCTGACAGGAAATAAAAGCCAGTCGTATGGGTTTGGAATTGCTTGAAGCTGTCAGCACTTGGCTTGAAATCAGTTGGATCGTCGTGTATTTGTATCTTGTACAAAACATTAAAGTGATCAAGATGGAGCATGCTCCACTGATACCACATTCTACCCTAAAGTTTTACTCTGTACCGAGATATTTGCTGTTTAAATACAACAACAAAAACCGTCTGCTGGGTGAAACTTGTCACACATCTTGAGATATTTTATACCCTGCGCATGGGAGACATTTGTATTGGTACATGATGACACTCTTGATTAGTAGAACGCAAAGCAGAAAGACTTTTTGTTCTATTTTTTATGTTTTACTTTCTCTGTTTTGGAAATTAGTTCATTTTAGTATTTCCTTAACAATTCTTTGGCTATGGGAAAATTGTTGCCCCCCCCCCCCCCCCCCCCCCCCCCACACACACACACACACACACACACACACACACACACACACACACACACACACACACACACACACACACACACACACACACACACACACACACACACACACATGCACAAACCCCATGTCACCATGACACCATTGTGTTTCTTTGTTTCTGTTAAGCTATTTTAAAACCGATAAATAATGTAATGATTTAGGGGCTGAGATAAAAAAAAATCTTCCAGCACATTCTCGCCGTCCTGTCCAGTCACATTTGTCAGTGCGTCGCTTGGTAAATGGAAACCATTGTTTCGTCCTCGAGCCCAGAGGTGCCATCGGACAAATGGAGTTTTGTTAGTAGTGTTTTTTTCTTATTTTCCTTGTGTTTTCTTTTTAACTTTTTTTTGCGACTTTACTAATAATGTGATCACGCTAAAAACTCTCTGGAGGTATTTTTAGCTGGAATTAACAACCTATGCTCTTCAAAGCCCGCCATTGTTGGTTGGACAGTGTGGACTGTGACTGGACTGTCTGTAATTATAACAAGAGGCATATGAAAAGTTATAAAGTGTCTCATTAGTGTGTTCGAAACAGTTATGAGACGCAGAGGATTATTTGAAGGCTTTTTTTGCGGCCATATTTTGGTCTGCGGTTCATTTTTAGAACTTGTTTAGCTGACACGCTGTCTGCCAAATAAACATGCGTGTATGTATAAAAAGACTCTGTCTTGTGAGTCCCCATGTATGTATGTTTTTACTGTGCATGCACGTGTGTTTGTGTGTGTGGATATGTGTGTGTGTGTGTGTGTTTGTGTGTGTCGGTGTATGTGCGTGCATGGTTGTGTGTGAGTGTGTCTCTGTGTGTGTAGTAGTGGTGGTATTCCCACTCTATGGAGGGGATTTGTTATGTTGTTAATCACCCTAATCAATTTTGGCCCATGTCAAGGCATGCCAGACATACCAGATGGCTTGTTTTACACTGAAGAATATATGTGTGTGTGTGTGTGTGTGTGTGTGTGTGTGTGTGTGTGTGTGTGTGTGTGTGTGTGTGTGTGTGTGTGTGTGTGTGTGTGTGTGTGTTGTGTGTGTGTGTGTGTGTGTGTGTGTGTGTTAAACATTCATGTGATTCCCTATGCAAACCATTTTTTCTATCTGTGTGGGTGTGTGGGTTTGTGTGTATGTGTGCATGCGTGTGTATGCGCACGTATGTGTGT
>OLKM01001364.1:15000-20000 GCA_900291075.1 Melanogrammus aeglefinus | reverse complement strand
CCATGCTGTTATTCCCTCTAAACACACACACACACACACACACACACACACACACACACACACACACACACACACACACACACACACACACACACACACACACACACACACACACACACACACACACACACGCACACAGCCACACACACACAGACACAGACACACACACCCACACACACACACACACACACACACACACACACACACACCCACATGCACACACACACACACACACACACACACACACACACACACACACACACACACACACACACACACACACACACACACACACACACACAAGCACACACACTATCATTTCCCCACAAACATATCCATGGAAACACACAGACACAGACAAACACACACGCACACAAACCCACACGCACACACACACACTATCGGTTTCAAACAAACAAAACAGCCAAAACACATGAACAAACACACACACACACAAACGCACTAAGGCAGGCACACAAACACACGGATACAAATGCACACGCACATCATAATTTGCACACACTGACACACAGAAACATACATACACACAGAGATACACACGATACACACTATCACTTAGACAGAGACGCACACAGGAACAGTGTGGTTCCTTGCAGCGGTCTGGTCATGTGCTTGTTGCGGTGTCCATTACCTGCCAGTCGGCCATGATCTCTTTAGACAGCGCTGATCAAAAGATGTCATCTGACCCACTCAACTGGGAGGTTAACAATAGGGGATATGTTTCTGTGCGAGTGTTTATATGTGTGTCTGTGCGTGTGTGTGTTTTTCTACGTGTATGATTGTGTGTGTGTGTGTCTGTTTATATATGTGTGTGTCTGTGTGAGTACGAACATAGCTATCCACTGTCTAAAGTAACAAAGCTTGCTCTATTGACGTACAGGCATTGCAGCACAATTCCTACTGCTATCAAACTGCTGTGGTCTGTGTGTTTGGGTGAGCACATGCATGCATGTGGTCCTTTGTTTAAGTGGGCTTTGTTTTTGGCTTCATTTGCTGTCATGCCATTTATTCGTTGTTGTTTATCGGTCAGAGTGTGTGAGTATTTCAAGCTTAAAATCACTTTACAGTATTTACAGTATGTGTCATGTTTATGATGGAGATGGAGAGTTACAGAGACTTGTAGAGAGATTAGAACCATCATATGAAAGACATATCAGTTCTCAGGGTTGAAAAGACCAAAGGGGGGGGGGGGGGGAGGTAGAGTGTAAAGAAAGAGTGATACAGTCAAAGGGAGAGTAGAGCGTGGGGTAACGAGAGATTGTATAAAATAAGGAATTTCTCTCAACTCAGATGACCTGCATGTGCACACCCATTGTTTGAGAGAGGGAGAGAGACAATAAGGAATGTACAGTGCCTGTTCCCGTGTGCGCTTGTGTGTGTGTGTGTGTGAGTGTGTCTGTGTGTTTTTTATGTGTATTTTTATAGTAATGTTGGTGTGTAGGCGAGAGTAAAAAATATACAGTGTTCTCATTTATCTATACATTGTATATTCATACATACATATAATGTACCCCTTGTATGCTACAGTTTCATTCATTGATCCAATCGTTCCTCAGTGACCATTGATCGCTATTGTTTCCAGGCAACTGAAAATAATCCCCACCCCCAATTGGTTTAATTTAGAATGAAAGCAGGTATTAACTCAACCATTGTTTACAACTGATTAATTATCAGCCACATGGTATATTTAAACAATGTTAGCGCTTGGTGTTTAGGTACATGAATAGCTTCCATGAAGAGGTAGCCGCCTAGTATGTGCTATGTAGCTAGCTTGAATAGACCTGACCCAAGAACACCCTTGTCAGATCCTTTAATACAGTTAACTTGTACAGAAATTTACTACAGCACATTTACTTGTCTACTTGTTTTCCACGTGCAAATTATGTATGAGTATTTGAGACCAAACCGAATTCCTTGCTAGTATGTAATGTTGAAGACTTGGTCTGGGTGCTTTACTCTGTGAGTAAATGATATCTCCTAACTCCTAAATGCATTGATTTATGAATGCTGCCACTGTTGAACACAGAATCATGTCTGCATAAACCCGCACACATACACTCACACACAAACATACACAAACACACACACACACACACACACACACACACACACACACACACACACACACACACACACACACAACACACACACACACACACACACACACACACACACACACACACAAACACACACACACACACACACGCACACACACACACACACACACACACACACACCACACACACACACACACACACACACACCACACACACACACACACACACACACACACACACACACACACACACACACACACACACACACACACACACACACACACACACAAGCACACACACACACACACACACACACACACACACACACACACACACACACACACACACACACACACACACACACACACACACACACACACACACACACACACACACACACACACACACACACAGAGGGACACATGTGCAAAATGTCTGCATGTGTGATGTCAGTGTCTCACCATGCAAGTGGCATGAGAAGCTGATTAGCGTACCTTGTGCACAAATGCGCTCACACACACACACATGCACACACACGCACACACAAGCACACCATACATACAAAAGCATGCAGACAAATGAACACTCAGGGATGGAAAAATGTAAAATTGGTATCTGTATTTCTGTTTAGGCACCATCTTAAAATGAAAATGAGTTAGGATGGTGTTTTTTTTGCAGCCACTTACACAGACTGTAATCTCATTTCACTTATACGTCCTACTTCAGTTCGGTTATACTGTGTTTAAGCAATATGCGTATGCTAATGTTATCATGGCTTCCTGTTCATATACAGCGCTCCTCATTGCTACTTATCTGCCCTCAGCCCGCTCCTCTTTGCCTATGCAGATATATTGGCTCGCTGATTTGCATGAATCAGAATGCTTACCTTTTCCCGCTATGATTTTTTTGTGGCATACATATATTGGGGTTTGAATGCTATGCTTAGCAAAGTAAATCGAAATAGGGAAAACAACAACAGAACAGAAAAATTGTTACTGTTGTAAACGGTGTCTGTAGTCGACGATTAAGTTAAGGAAAGATTGCTGCGTTTAACTGTTACAAGTAGAATTACTAGTCTATTTTTTTTATTTTCTATCCATTGTTTTATTTGATCAGGGTAAAATTCCAAGCGCACTGCTGGCACTATTGTCATTTTGATTTAAGGGGTAACACTTGATCTGAAGAACACATTTGCCCTCTTAATGGTATTATTGTGAAATGTTGATGGTATGCCATTAAATGCTATGCTATGCTTTTCAATGCTTTGCTGTACTATGATGTGAGATGGCAGATGACTTGCTCTGTCCGTGGGGCTTCTGGGTCGATGAAACACCTCTGAGGATCAATGGCACACCACTCACAGTCACACACAAACACATGCAGACAGACACACAAACACACAGACACACACAGACACACAGACACACACACACACACACACACACACACACACACACACACACACACACACACACACACACACACACACACACACACACACACACACACACACAAGAACAGTCACACACAAATAGCCCACCAATTTGTCTGTGCATGTCAAATCACAAAATAATTAAGCAATATCGATCTCACATTCAATTAACTCCATTAACACAGGTTGCACTAGTGATTGGGGCGGAATGACGGGGGGGGGAATTATAGGATCTCATCAACTACAAAACGGCAAAGGAGGAGAGGGCCCTGGTGCATGCACAAACACACACACACACACACACACACACACACACACACACACACACACACATCACACACACACACACACACACACACACACAACCACACACACACACACACACACACAACACACCTACAGACACACACACACACACACACGCACACACACACACACACCACACACCACACACACACACACACACACACACACACACACACACACACACACACACACACACACACAATCACACACAAACACAAAAAACGTAAAGACACACACACACACACACACACACACACACACACACACACACACACACACACACACACACACACACACACACACACACACACACACACACACACAAACAAATATACACGAAAGTGACACAAAGATGCTAAAGGGTGCCATCACATGCATAAACATGCACACAGGCCCGTTCCTTCACACGCAATCTCACAGACACAGGCACCATCACAGATGTCAAAGGGTGAGAGGCCACAAAAACACACTATTTTTTCTCTTTTCATGTCTCACAATCTTTTAGACACAAACACAAACACACAAACACATAGACACACATACACAGCCAGACACGTACACAAAAACACACAACCACCTCCCTGGCCTCGGTACGGAGCAGATGTGTGAATAGACGGAGCTGACTTGCCCATGCATCTGATAGGCCTGTTAAGTGGTTATATAACCATGATAAACTGCTTCCCAACACCATAACATCTGCAGCTCCTGCAGCCATTCTCCCACTCAAAGTCAGCCTCTGTCAGCCAGATCTCTGCTTCTCAACCACTGTGCTTTGGAGATAGCACGTAGCTAAATGAACATAGTATGTTTAGCAAATTCACTTAAAATTATAGAATCATGTATCAATTAGATTTATTCAGAAAGACTTTTATTTATTTATTTATTTTTTAGTTATTGTGGAACAATTTATTATTTTGGAATCTAAACCTATGCTTTTGACATTATTTTATTTGTAGTGTTATGGCTGCTGATAGTGATACAAATATGTCTGTAAATTATACAGTTTTTTCAGTATTGGTAATGTAGGCAGCACACATGCTTTGCATGTTTTTGATCCTCTTGTGACCTGCTGACAATTAATCTGCTCATTTCTCTCTCTCTCTCTCTCTCTCTCTCTCTCTCTCTCTCTCTCTCTCTCTCTCTCTCTCTCTCTCTCTCTCTCTCTCTCTCTCTCTCTCTGTCTT
>OLKM01001364.1:0-10000 GCA_900291075.1 Melanogrammus aeglefinus | reverse complement strand
CAATTCGGCTATTAAAAAAGGAAAGCCCATCATAGATTCACCCTCCCCAGCTCCAATCGCCATGTCAATTGAGGAAAAGTTCCAGTCGGTTCCCTTAGCGGCCACAACTTTCTCCCCTCCACCGGCCCCTGTGCCTCCCCCAACCAGCATCTCACCCACACCAATGGCTGTAGTGATAAAAAAGGAGGAGAAAGAAGAGGAATGTACTAAAGAGATAATTACCAACAATGGTAACAGCAACACTAAAGAGAAGAAGATAGTGTGTGATGATGAGACTGAAGAGAAATTTGACATTTCCTCAAAATATTCATATCTCACCGAGGAGGACTTGGATGATAGCCCCAAAGGGGGGTTTGATATACTCAAGTCCCTGGAGAATACCGTTACCTCAGCTATAAACAAAGCCCAGAATGGTGCCCCCAGTTGGGGTGGCTACCCAAGCATCCATGCAGCCTACCAACTCCCCAACATCATGAAGCTCTCTCTGGGCCACACTGGCAAGAGTCCTCCTCTCAAATACATGTTCCCCGGCGGAGACATCCTGTCTCCAACAGCCAAAATACAGCCACTAATGTCCCCTCCAAGCAGACAGAATTCACCTCTGCCTAAGAACAACTTCCATGCTATGGAGGAGCTGGTCAAAAAGGTGACAGAGAAAGTAGCCAAGGTTGAAGAAAAGATGAGGGAGCCCACTGGAATCGTGCAGCCTTCCCCACTAAGACGCACTAGCCCTTCACCCTGTAGCAGTGAGGCAGGGGAATCAAACAGGGGACCATCTCCCAAAGAGAGGAGAGTATGTGGCTCCAATACCCCGGATAATGTTGCAGCAGGAGACAAAGTTGCAGCAGCACTGGGCAACAGAGTCAATCACAGAGATTCAAATGGTGACATCCCCAATAAGGAGGGCATGGAGAACGGAGTGGATTCAACTGGCGTGACATCCCCTATTTCCTCCAGCCTTTGTGGTAGCACAGCCATCATTACGGATCACCCTCCAGAACAGCCGTTTGTCAACCCGCTGAGTGCGCTGCAGTCGGTGATGAATGTCCACTTGGGAAAGGCCGCAAAGCCAGCACTGCCTTCCCTTGATCCCATGAGCATGCTGTTCAAGATGAGCAACAGCTTGGCTGAGAAGGCGGCAGTGGCGGCATCCACTCCCCCGACACAGGCCAAAAAACACGGCAACGACCACATGGACCGCTACTACTACCAGCAGCACCTAAACACCAATGACCAGCCCATTGACCTGACCAAAGGAAAGAGCGCTGACAAAAGTAGCAACAATGGCTCTCTGGGCTCAGTGGCTCTGTCCTCATCTACATCCACACCAACCTCTATTTCTCCTTCCGCCACCATCACCATGGCCAAAGCTTCGGCAGCAGTAGCTTCCTTCATGTCCAATTCCCCCCTGAGGGAGAACGCTTTGTCAGACATCTCAGACATGCTTCGGAACCTGACGGAGAGCCAGGCCATGTCCAAGTCCTCCACACCAAGCAGCCTGTGTGAACGCCCGGACATTGAGGGTGCTACACAGGAGGACATGGATGAAATATCCCCTGCACAGAAGCGTAAAGGCCGCCAGTCCAACTGGAATCCACAGCATCTCCTTATCCTGCAGGCCCAGTTTGCCTCCAGTCTGCGACAGACGAATGATGGCAAGTACATCATGTCAGACCTAAGTCCCCAGGAGAGGATGCACATCTCTCGGTTCACCGGCCTGTCCATGACCACCATCTCCCACTGGCTGGCCAACGTCAAGTATCAGCTGAGGAGAACGGGTGGCACTAAGTTCTTAAAGAACTTAGACTCGGGTCACCCCGTGTTCTTCTGTAGTGACTGTGCTTCACAGATCCGCTCGCCATCCACTTACGTGAGCCACCTCGAGTCTCACCTGGGTTTCCGTCTCCGAGACCTGGCCAAACTGTCCGGGGAGCAGCTTCTCAGCCAGATCTCCCAGCAGCATCATCAGCAGCGCCACACCAAAGGACTATCCGAAAAACTGCTGTCCAACCTCAGTCCCTCCAGCCACCCGTTGTCCTCCTCCCTTCCCATCTCCCTTCCCCTGGCCAACTCCCCATCGCCGTCGCCCGACGAGGAGGGAAGTGGGGCCATGCATCAGTGCAGGCTGTGCAACCGGACTTTTGCTAGCAAGCACGCGGTCAAGCTTCACCTGAGCAAGACCCACGGGAAGTCCCCGGAGGACCACCTCATGTATGTGTGTGAGATGGAGAAATAGAGGTGATGGCATGGGGACAATGCTGAACTTTATCTTATGTATTTCTCCCTCACTCCAACCCTGTCTCTTATGTTTTTACAAACATTTATTTTGAAGGACCATCAAAAGTGACTGAAATGCACAAAAAGGTGCCATACAACTACTGCTTTGCATTTAGGCACATGGTTTTTTCCTGTTTTGTTATTATTATTGTCGTTTATTTCCTGTTCATTTCTTTTTCAACGTGAGTTTGACTCACATTGACTCAACACATTTAAGTGACTTGTGTTTTGTGCTTTTTTATTTGAGGAAAAAAGCATTTTTAAGAAGACAAAAGCTGTTGTCATTGATGGTATTCAGTAAATGAAGGTTTAAAAATAGATTCTAAAATGAAGTGATGTGTATTTTAAAACTTGTGTAAAGTTCCTTTATATTTTCGCATCACTGGGGTGTAATTAAGCTGCATGCATAAATGAAACAATTTAGTTAAAGCGTTATAACTAAATCTGGTGCACTTTCCATTGTTTGATTTTTGTATTCCACTTGTTCCTCCTTTAACTTGCTCTTGTTCAGTTTTCATTGTATTTTGTTATATTGTTCTTTTTTTGTTCTTTTATTTTGTTTCTGAAACATTTTATGCTGGTTTCAGCGTCCTAAAGTTTAACCCTCTGAGTACGTCGAAGCACTTCTGCAACTAAAGATAAACGGTATCAACATGAGATTGGAGATTGGGAATGGAATGAGACTGTTGTGATGAATTTGTGACAAACAGACACTTATCTGCCATGTCCGTGTTTCACAGACCCATATTCAAGCAAAACCTAGACCACATTGTTCTGTTTTCTTTTGCTCTCGTGAGTCATAAGCTTAATCTTTGTCTGGATTTTTCCCCCAAAGTCTTGAAATAAGCATTGTAGCTTTCTGATGCAAAAAAAAGAGAAGAAAATACAACAAAAATCTAACGGATGAAAAGACAAAACAAAATTGAATAGAAATTTGAAGTCTTTTCTTGTCATTCGATCAGGGACCTTAATGTATTCAGGTCTGTGTACAAATTATGTATATAAAAACATATAAAGTAATTCCTGTCTAAATTATGCATCGTTTCTATATTTTTAATTTAAGAGGATTAATGACTATCTGCTGGTGCACAATATATGAAGACATTAATACAATTGTTTTGCACAATAGTTTTATAAACGTGTTATTTAATCAAGTGATATGATGGGACGAGGCAAAAAACATTAAAAAGATCACAACAGTTGATTCTTTTTATTTACAGCTCGTGCTCAAAGGGTTAAAGACTCTTTTTACAAGACACTACTTTACATGTGCCACTGTATGAACAATTAAAAAAAAGATATTAAAGGTTGTAAAAAAGATCCTACTTTATGAAGAAATGTCACATGTAATCTTTTATTTATAAGAACTCTTGGTTGTTGTTTCATATCGCTGAATGCGTTTTTATTTCGATTGGTCCTTTTTTTTGTACTGACTAATTACTTTCCCATGATTCAACACTGCAGCTTTATCTTTTCCGGGATATGAAAGGGTAACCATGGTTACTCCAACCTCTTGAGTGACAAGTTCTGCCAATTTATGGCTGTAAATTTGCAGAACTAACTGACAGCTGCCTGTAGAGCAATGGAAAAAACGAAGAAAATCCTTATGTGTAAAATATTGGCATGTAAACAGCACAGATACTGTTATGCATTCTGTGCCGTGAGTCTTTTCTTCTGTTTCCTTTTTTTTGTTGTCCTTCTTCTTCTTGACAATGAACACCCATTATATGACTTCATATAACCTTGTTTTCTACTGCAGCATTAAAAAAGGAACTCGTTTTTTTGCAGTAACGTGTTTGTGTCTCTTATGGCTATCAATTTTGTCTGCGTGTGTCTATGTGTGTGTGTGTGTGTGTGTGTGTGTGTGTGTGTGTCTGTGTGTGTGTGGGTGTGTGTCGTACGGGCACTAATGAGCACATTAGACTGTGCACGTGTCAGTGTCTGTCTGCGTTGAGATGTACACTGTGTCTCGGTGAGTGACATCAACGACCGGGTTTGTGTGTGAAAGAAACACACACACACACACACACACACACACACACACATATATAGATGTATAGATAAACAAACCATCATTGCACGGCTTCCCTCCAAGTGTTTGGGTCGCATTCTGAAGCTATAGTTTATAGACTAGGCTTTGGGATAAACCGTTTATGTGAGATAAGTCACATTCAATTTTCAGGCTTTTGGACACTGTTCTTGCCCTCTTTACTCTATTTTGATCTTTCTCCCTCTTTCACGTCTCTCTCTCTCTCTCTCTCTCTCTCTCTCTCTCTCTCTCTCTCTCTCTCTCTCTCTCTCTCTCTCTCTCTCTCTCTCTCTCTCTCTCTCTCTCTCTCTCTCTCTCTCTCTCTCTCTCTCTCCCTCTCTCTCTCTCTCTCTCTCTCTCTCTCTCTCTCTCTCCTCTCTCTCCTCTCTCTCTCTCTCTCTCTCTCTCTCTCTCTCTCTCTCTCTCTCTCTCTCTCTCTCTCTCTCTCTCTCTCTCTGTCCCTCATGGCTGCAGCTTTGGGTATGGTTCCAAAAGGTGACCCTCCACGGCCCCACAGTGATATAAAATGGAGGACGCGGTGCAGAAGTGCCATTCGAGCCAATAAACCATGCAAAGCCCCCTACAAATTTGCCCCAACTGGGGAAGTGATGATAAGATACCCCCTCTCCCCATCCACCAACACACGCCTTCACTCCACTTCAACATCTCCTGCTTGGTAATCAACCCCTGACATCCATTTTTACAAGTATCTCACCGCTAGGAAACCGACCTGTAATGAAACTTCATGTTCATTTTGAAGGTGGTTCATGAATTATCTGCCAGATCCAGGCAAAAATACAGTCAATATTGGTGTGGGCAGAATGGTTAAGAAGCCATGTCTATAGGGGTTCAGATTTACCCAGGTATATCTTCAATCTATATTGGTACGGGAGAAATCATAAAGAAGCCATGGTGAAGAAGCCAAACCTACATGGTATCTTCAATCGATATTGTTAGAGGCGGAATGGTAAAGAAGCTACACTAATAGGGTCAGATTTACCCATGTAAATCTTAAATGTTTTCGTATGGGTAGAATGGTTAAGAAGCAACATTTATGGGTCAGATCTACTCAGGTAAATCTTTGATCTATATTGGTATGGGCTGAATGGTTAATAAGCCACTCCTTTAGGGTCAGATTTTATCAGGTCAATCTTCGATCTTTATCGGTATACAGAAGCTACACTTGTAGGTTCAAATGTATCCAGGTAAATCTTCTATTTGTTATGGTATGAGCGAAATTATCAAGGAGTTACGTCTATGGGGTCGGATTTATTTCATAACCACAACACGAAGCGTAAACTAGTCCGAAATGGTGCTACCACCACAAATGTGTGCTCCAATGAGGTAATAATGTTAGCTTTAATATTGTGTGGTCTAGTAAGGCATTGAATAAATTATTTGACATCCCCTGGCTTATATATATTTGTTTTTGTTTTCACATGCTGCTTATATGAGCAAGCCATTTCCCATTTTCTTTTTCTTTTCTAATATGATGTATGATATTGCTTATAGGTATATTAGGGGGTCAGTGTATTCTGCCTGGGGCAGTGATTAAATGAAGATCATCGCGCTGATGTTATGACATCACACGCTGCACAATGTTGATGATACAGTTGAGGTAATTGAACCCAGGCCTCTACTGTTTCAATGTTTTAATTATATATATTTTTTAAAAACAATGACATTTTCCATCACATTTTACATCATGCAAAAAGCAAACACAAACACAATCATGCACTCGAGCAATAGCGTGGTATATCGACTTGCACTCATGTATGGGAGCATTTGCACTGGTGAGAGAGTGAGAGAGACTTGTAAATCCTTCAGAAGCAAGGTGTTTAATCAGTTGATTGCTGTTCAGCTTGCAGGTTTCTCATCTGTTTTAGAACAAACTCTACCACGCTGACTAAGGAAAAACATAAAAAACGGAAATCATGTTTGTATACTTGCCCTAAAACTGTAGACACACATACACACACTCACAAACAAAACTGACACAAAATACAAACTGAACAAAAATTTTGCGATTTTAATTTTTTTTCTTCAACAAAACTCACAGACCTGCACACATACACACTTGTGTATATCTGTGTAACGCACATGTATCCCCTTCTCCATCTCCCTCACACACACACACACTAAAATCCCTGCACACCCACAAATACACACATACACACATACATACATACATACATACATTGAAAACACAGACACATTACACACAAACACACACACACAAGAATACACGAACAGACACACACCCACACACCCGCACGCCCACACACACACACACACACACACACACACACACACACACACACACACACACACACACACACACACACACACACACACACACACACACACACACACACACACACACACACACGTATATATACTGTATTTCAGCAGCCAGGTAGAAGGACTTCATCGCTGGTGACAAGGTGCCACAGTGTGTGAAAATGTCAGCCTTCAATGGGGAAGCCTGAAGTCTGGCACCGTATTTAAGGCGCTCATTAGCCGCGATGAAAATATGCGTGAAATTGAAGTGTAAGAAAGCCATTCTCTTTCTGTCTGCTGCCACATCCAGCTGGCGAGTCGGCGAGGGCTTATTAAAGTTCAAAACTAGCAAGCAGGAATGACAATGGTCACCACCATGGAGACTGGTGGTGTGTGCACGATTTGGCACGCACACACACACACACCACACACACACACACACACAACACACCACATACACACACACACACACACACACACACACACACACACACACACACACACACACACACACACACACACACACACACACACACACACACACACACACACACACACACACACACACAGAAACCACTTTTGTCTCACTGGATTCCCTGGGTTTTGTTACAGCTGTAACAATGACTGTGTCGGAGTGTACAGATTTATATAATCTTCAGAGATTTATTCTGAAACATTAAACAGTTTTAAGATTTAAAACATCCATCTCCAAATATTCAACATTTTCCAATGGGGGGTACTACACACCAAAATCAACAGGGAATAAATTACCCATTTTTTCTGCCTTTCTTTCCAGTCAAAAGAACTGGATTTTCTCAGGGCAGCCATGCCCGTGATTGGTAACAACTTAATAGTGATTCCTTTTTTTCATCCCCTCTTCCTCTTCCTTCTTCTCCTTCTTCCATTCCGTTTTTTTTTATTTTTTTTTACATTTTTTAAAATGTTGCAGGGTGCCCAGACACCCTGGCCTCATTGTAGTCAACACAAAGCGACCGTCACCTCCCCTCTCCCAGGAACATGGCAAGAGTCCTCACAACACCAGGCTCTTCACAAAGCCCTCTGCCTTTATGCATGGACGAGTGCAGGAGGTGTGTGCACCACATCCAGATAGCTTTATCCATTAAAGGAAGGGTGCAGGTGTGTGTGTGTGTGTGTGTGTGTGTGTGTGTGTGTGTGTGTGTGTGTGTGTGTGTGTGTGTGTGTGTGTGTGTGTGTGTGTGTGTGTGTGTGTGTGTGTGTGTGTGTGTGTGTGTGTGTGTGTGTCTGTGTGTGTCTGTGTGTGTAGGGGGGTGGGGTTTGGAGGAGTACAAGCCTAGTGGATCATCTCGACACAATGGAATCAGACTGCATAACACAAATAAAGCGCCAGGTACAAGCGCGGTTTGGTGTGCGCACACAAAAGGCCCAATGGACACCAAACGTCTCCTCCCATCTCTCTCCCGTCTCTCTCCCGCCTTCGTGTCAGTTGACTTCCAGCTTTTTCATTCTCCTGTTCCTCCGCTCCCAACCTCTCTCTCTCTCTCTCTCTCTCTCTCTCTCTCTCTCTCTCTCTCTCTCTCTCTCTCTCTCTCTCTCTCTCTCTCTCTCTCTCTCTCTCTCTCTCTCTCTCTCTCTCTCTCTCTCTCTCTCTCTCTCTCTCTATTTATATATCTCTCTCACTGTATCTCTCTCTATCTTTCTCTGTCTCTTTCTGTCCAACTCACACTGACACCATCACACATTGACTCAATACTTGTGCAGCTTTTAGACTTTTTGTAGTAACTCCAATTACGATTGCATGTTTCAATTGTTGTCAAGTCTCTTCTATATTTATCTTTCTTTGTCTATATTTATCTGTAAAATCAGTGGTAAGTCAACAGCCATGAACGATGATGAGTTCAATGTGACGAGATGTTTCGATTTTTACTTTTTTCATAAATTGCTCTGATTCAATCCATTTGTAATGATACCGAATCTAGCATATCCCCTGATATTTC
Organism: Melanogrammus aeglefinus; assembly: GCA_900291075.1. Taxonomy (NCBI): domain Eukaryota; kingdom Metazoa; phylum Chordata; class Actinopteri; order Gadiformes; family Gadidae; genus Melanogrammus; species Melanogrammus aeglefinus. The sequence continues at coordinate 1,438 of OLKM01001364.1, read as the reverse complement.
ACCCTAACCATCCTCTCGAATGACAAGATACATTTTGTTGATACTAAAGCCACAACCAATCGAAAAACTTTAAAAACCATGTAGTTCGAGACAGAAATAAGGAAATAATAAGAACAACACAAAATAAAACAAAGACAAATAACAATAAAGAAAAAAATACATTTGAGAAACTGAAATGAAGGCATTTCCAAAGCATTAAGGTAAAAAAATACTTTATTCGCATAAAATTGATTAACTACTTTTGAAGTACATTTTTTATTGGCTTTTCAGTCCAACCAAAATTAAAGTCTAGATCATGTAGCAAGAGCTGATTCTCTGCCCCGCAAACACGTGGTTTTGGATGAAGAAAAAGACCCAAGCATCTCACTTTTCACAAAGTCAATCCCCGAGATAATCCCTCAAACCAATGAAACCAAATCAGCGTCCAACGTTTCTTACACATTGAACGCCCATGCATGCAAACAGAAACACATGTTTATCGTTAACAATAGCAAAACGGTGTCAAACACATGTCTTTTTGATCTGATATTTAGAAAAATAAACGGGAAATAAAAAACATTATCCTGTGGTTTAGTATCTCAATTCCATCTCGGATTAAGAGCTCAGTCCTTTTGATATGGTCTCTAGGAGGGAGGGATAGACAGTGTGTCTCTGAAGTCTGATGTAGGACATCAAAGAGGCAGCATATGGACACTCTGGTGGGTTTGTGGCCTACAGGAGCCTCTGGGAAGCCCCCCAGACACACATCCAAGCCGAGAACCACAAAGTCCTGAGCATATCGGAGTGACAATTTATCAAAACAATTATTGAAAGAGAAATAAATGTTTTAAAAACACATTTTTTGATTATATATGTTTGTGTGTACAATGCCGAGTATTGGAAGGTCACATGTACAAACCACAAATACACACAGAGACACATAAATCAAACTGAAACAATTGATTGTTCCTGTTGCTATCGTTCAAATGTCGGTGCACACGTGTGCACACAGCATCTCGTGTAAAATAATGCAAGTTTCTTAATGCGTTTGAATTATAAAGGCTATACCTGTTACATTGGAAAGAAACACAGATCATAAACCACCATACATGCATAGACATATATATATATGTTAATATACTTATATATATATCTTCCTGGGCCCTGCAGTTTTAAAGTATCTTAAAATAAACATGTGTGATGAATGTGCAATTTCCCTAATTTACGGCTGGCTGGTGCGCTCCGGGCTGCGGCTCGGATAGAAATCTTAAATGAAGCTTGAACAGCACTCCTCACAACAACAAAATCAATATGCCACGCAGCCTGGAGAGAGAGGAGACCCGCTATCTGCTCCGACCACGGCCACGGCGAGACGGGGTAATTTCCTCTAAACGCTACAAACACAGCTCAGCCACTTCACCGCGACAAATAGAATCCCACTCACACGCTCGATACGCAC
>OLKM01001363.1:0-143033 GCA_900291075.1 Melanogrammus aeglefinus | reverse complement strand
CAAATGTTCTTCTCTATGTGTCAACGAAAGCATCCCAGAATCATCCATCTTAGCCTCCATGCTAAAAGGTTGCAGTGCTCATGCATTCATAGGCGATGCAGCTGGGCGACCGGCAGGTACTCAGCCATGCATTATAGTCCACCTTAAAATAATCGGGCGGAAAATAGGTAGCGACCAATGGCCGGGGCATGCCTGGGCGCATCGAGAGGCGGGGTTCCGGAACCCTCCAATATGTGAACAGATGAAGGGGACTGGTGCCAGGCTTGCTGGGAGGGGCCAGGAGTGCTTCCTGTTCAGGAACGATAGAGTGGGGAGATGCTCAGAAGCAGGGAAGGAGCAGCAGGGTGCAGAGACGATAGACGATGCTAATACACTGAATGAAAGGGTAACAGATTCAAAGAGATAAGTGGAGGAACAAAAGATCACTGATATGACCGCAGCCGAGAAGGATGTCTTCTTTTATGAAAAACAGATGACGTTCCAGCTCGAGAAGAGGTCATGATATGAAATGTTCTTCATTAATGACATTATTCTGTGAACCAAAAATAAACTCCATTTCTACAAAAACTTTTAATTTCACCTTTTATTATTTCAATGTTTTTCTTTACTCTTAGTATTCAGCTCGTTAAATAGAGGAAGTGCTAACCACAAAAATAACAGTATTCCACAAGACGTATTGTTAGAAGAGACCAGATGCCCCGGATACTGATTTATGAAACGCTTCTCTGGAGCGTCTGCTAGAGGAGGCAGGAAGTGGAGTTCACACCAGTAGGACTAGGCTACAGTCCACTAGGGTAGTCTACAGTCCACTAGGGTAGTCTACAGTCCACTAGGGTAGGCTACAGTCCACTAGGGTAGTCTACAGTCCACTAGGGTAGTCTACAGTCCACTAGGGTAGTCTACAGTCCACTAGGGTAGTCTACAGTCCACTAGGGTAGTCTACAGTCCACTAGGGTAGTCTACAGTCCACTAGGGTAGTCTACAGTCCACTAGGGTAGTCTACAGTCCACTAGGGTAGTCTACAGTCCACTAGGGTAGGCTACAGTCCACTAGGGTAGGCTACAGTCCACTAGGGTAGGCTACAGTCCACAAGGGTAGCGTGTCTACAGTCCAACCTGCAAAGGGGCATGTAGTAGGGGCCCCAAGGGGCCCGAAAGGTGTGTAGCAGGGGTCTCCAGGTGTGTAGCAGGGAGCCGAAGGCGTGGAGCAGGGGTCCCCCAAGGCTCCTTGGTAACTTGGCCTGATTGACAGAAGCTCCTGGACACCAGCGGCGCCCTCTGAACCTGGGGACTTTTTATCAGATCAATTCTAAAAGTTGGCAGCGTTTCAGGCCTACAAAAACGAGGCTGAAAAGTAACATTCTGGAGATTAATGAAGTACTAAAAAAATAACACGTATGTTTAGGGTTACACACACACACACACATCCACACAATCACACACATACGATCACACACACACACACACACACACACACACACACACACACACACACACACACACACACACACACACACACACACACACACACACACACACACACACACACACACACACACACACACACACACACACACACACACACACACACACACACACACATACACAGGGCATCAGATGCAAATCCTCGGGATAGACCCCGTGATGAATGATACAGTTTGGACACCAAGGACGCTAAATCCAACATTTAAAGATAATTTATATTTTTCTGTGAACTTGCCCATTCATCAAAGGAACATGATAAGCTCAGAAATGATAACATTATGCTTCACTCAACATTACCATGCAGAACAAAGTGTGTTGAGGTAACAGGTATACATTCATCTGTTGCCATTATGTCATGTGTTAAATTCTGTTCTCCACTCAGTAAGAGGTGTACATTAGAGTTTCCATGTCCAGCTATTGACGTGACTTCATGGTCGACAGGAAGGTTGCGTGATGTGTGGACCCTGCCAAAGTCTCTCCACACAAAGAAAATAAAGATACACACACACACACACAAAAATGTACGCGCACACACACACACACACACACACACACACACACACACACAACAACACACAACCACACACATACACACACACATACACACATATATATCAGTATATATATATATATATATATATATATATATATATATATATATATATATTATATATATATACATATATATATATAGAGAGAGAGAGGAGAGAGAGACAAACACGCACACTCACTCACTACACACACACACACACACACACACACACACACACACACACACACCACACACACACACACACACACACACACACACAGACAGACAGAGCAGACAGACACACACACACACACACACACACACACACACACACACACACACACACACACACACACACACACACACACACACACACATTCACAAATATACACACACTAAATAACAAACATACATTTAACACACATAGAAGGTAAAGGTGGAACTTGATCAGCAGCATGAAACCGGCTCCTAAAGTGTTGGGAGGCCCATGAGCCCATCTCTCCCAACCTCTTATCTTTTGTTTATTTCATTTTTTATCATGTTAGCTGTTCTTGATAAGAGGAAACCCCAATGGGGAATGTGTGTGTCTGTGTGTGTGTGTGTGTGTGTGTGTGTGTGTGTGTGTGTGTGTGTGTGTGTGTGTGTGTGTGTGTGTGTGTGTGTGTGTGTGTGTGTGTGTGTGTGTGTGTGTGTGTGTGTGTGTGTGTGTGTGTGTGTGTGTGTGTGTGTGTCTGTGTGTGTGTTTGTTGTGTCCTGTGTATGTTGTGTGTGTGTGTGTGTGTGTGTGTGTGTGTGTGTGTGTGTGTGTGTGTGTGTGTGTGTGTGTGTGTGTGTGTGTGTGTGTGTGTGTGTGTGTGTGTGTGTGTGTGTGTCTGTGCATGCTTGTGTATGTGTGATTGTGTAGGTTTGGGAGTTATCAACTTTGGTTCCCCCCTCTCTCTTCATAACTCATTCATACATCAGGGCTCCCTCTCTCTCTCTTCTCTCTCTCTCTTCTCTCTCTCTCTCTCTCTCTCTTCTCTCTCTGCTCTCTCTCTCTCCCCCCTCTCTCTCTCTCTCTCTCTCTCTCTCTCTCTCTCTCTCTCTCTCTCTCTCTCTCTCTCTCTCTCCCCCTCTCTCTCCCCCTCTGCCCTACTCTCCCCCCTTCTAGCTCAGGCCCGGTGGGAGCCAGCAGGCGTGTTGGTAATAAAACAGCGGTGGAGGAGAGACCAGGCACACTTCAGAGAGCAGAGGGATGGCGAGAGGCACCGTGACCTCGTACCTTTGTGGAGTTGCGCTGCTCGCCCTGTGGAAGCCTTCGCTGCAAGGAGGTAGGTTCTCCGTCTTCATGTCCGCTCGTACTGACAGCAGCGTAGGGCTCTGGGTTTAGGGGGAACGCGTGGGGCGCTGGTGGTGTTTATCAAGGCTATGGAATGCATGCATTTAATGTTCTTATCAGGAGAGCACATGTTCGCTAGCAGAAATCATCACGTAATCCATGTTCAAATGGATGGAAATGGGCTGAGAATTGTTCCTCACATTAGGGGGAAATAATGATGAGCAAAGCAACCTTTACAGAGCGATAAAGGGACTCATGTTTTACATGTGGGCACTTCCTGTGGTTCAGCTGTGAGAAAAGCCTCTTAGCGGTTCATCTCCTCGTTACTCCGCTCTAATGAGCAGAAGATGCCGTTCAGGGTCCTCTGATTCTTCTACTGCAGCTGTTTCTACGCTGACAGCCTTTTGTGAACATGTTGCCTCTCTGGGTCTGAGCCCCCTGGGGTGTGTGATGAGGGTCTCTGAGGTGACTCCCCAAGCCTCCACCCTCATAGACCTCCACCCTCAGGGGCCGCCACCCTATTGGACCTCTACTCTCATAGACCTCCACCCTCATAGACCTCCACCCTCATGGGCCTCCGCCCTCATAGACCTCCACCCTCATGGGCCTCCTCCCTCATAGACCTCCACCCTCATAGACCTCCACCCTCATAGACCTCCACCCTCATGGGCCTCCGCCCTCATAGACCTCCACCCGCATGGGCCTCCTCCCTCATAGACCTCCACCCTCATGGGCCTCCACCCTCATCGACCTCCACCCTCATGGGCCTCCTTCCTCATAGACCTCCGCCCTCATGGGCCTCCAACCTCATAGTCCTCCACCCTCATGGGCCTCCCACCTCATAGACCTCCGCCCTCATGGGCCTCCAACCTCATAGTCCTCCACCCTCATAGGCCTCCAACCTCATAGTCCTCCACCCTCATGGGCCTCCCCCCTCATAGACCTCCACCCTCATGGGCCTCCTCCCTCATAGACCTCGACCCTCATGGGCCTCCACCCCCCTCTTGGGCCACCACCCTCCCCCCTCTTGGGCCACCGCCCTTCCCCCTCTTGGGCCTCCTCCGCCCTCTTATGCACCACCCTCCGCCCTCATGGGCTTCCACCCTCATGGACCTCCACCTATAAGAAGACGGGCCATGTTTCCCTGATAATGTCATATCATGTGCAGATGCTGTTTAACCACTAACAGAACACATCCAGGCTGGCATTCTCCTCATTCCTCCTGGAGTCTGCATCCATTTGCCTTAATAGCCGACATTACCCTGGTCTAATGGGCTCTGAACCCCATCACCCCGACTCTTCTGCTTTGGAGACCAGAGGAAGTCCAAAGTGACATCATCTCCAGCAGTCTTAATCCCAGCTATTGTGCAGGAAATGATTGATCCCTTTCCTTTAATGAATCTGGAAGTGCAGTAGGAGGTGTGTGGAGGAAGAGCTTAACCGAGCTGTGAGGTGAGCCATGGTTCCTCTCATCAGAGTCGTGTCCCCCATGCAGAGTGACAGGTGTTCATGACCCTCCGAGTCCTATCCCCACGTCGGACTCTAGCTCAAATAAATTATTTCTCAAGGATTGCAAACCCAGATACAATATCCCCAACAAACGCTTTTTGTTATTGTTGCCAGATAACATATTTTCCACAGCGGTGTACTATGTCCAGCCCCTCATACAAGCCTCCCATCTGATTGGGTGGAAACTATAAGGTCAAATAAACGGGAGTTCTTCCCTTTCCTCTGCGTCTCCCCAAGGCCTGAACAGGCGTGGCTCGGGATCTCAACCTTCATTCATGGGATGTTTCCCCAAGAATCATTCAGAATTGTGTATGATTGATCTGACACCATATTTATATATGTCTAGATATAGACATATATATGTCTATATATACATAGAGAGAGAGAGAGAGAGAGAGAGAGAGAGAGAGAGAGAGAGAGAGGAGAGAGAGAAGAGAGAGAGAGAGAGAGAGAGAGAGAGAGAGAGAGAGAGAGAGGCCTGAATCAGTCAGCCCTGAGAGACCGAGTCAGGTACCCCCAAACACAGACCAGCCCCGCCCCATCCTGCTCCAGGTCAAGTGATCAGGGGGGCGGTCCAAGATGAGGTCATCATCCATCCTCGATACAGGCCAGTTCACAACTGGCATCCAAATGCGTGTCGGGTGATCCGAGCTCTGAGTGGTCAGAGTCCACGTGCCCTCAGAGCTCTCAAGGATCTCAGAGAGCGGATCTCCCCACTCCAGATCAACACATGGTAATGTTGTTTTAATAGGAGGCAGGAGGCAGCGATGCTCCTCCACCTGGCTTAACCTGCTGGAAAACAAAAGGAGAAGAAGAATTCAACACAATACTCACTCTGTTCCTTGGCCAACCAGATCAGGCCAAGATGCTTGGAAAAAAAACAACCTGGTTATTTATGTGATTATTTAACTGCTTATTAATCTGCATGTGCTTCAGAAATGTGAGACCTTGTGGACAAAGTCAGTTTATGGGATTTGTTGATTTTGATATGTTGATTTTTGATTTACTTTAATATGACACTCACACACACAAACACACACACACACACACACACACACACACACACACACACACACACACACACACACACACACACACACACACACACACACACACACACACACACACACACACACACACACACACACACACACACAGGCACAAACACACACAAACACAAACACAGGCCAGGGGTTGATGTGCAGAGGTACAGCACTGCAATCTCACAATCCTGAAAGCACTTTAACATCTTATTATTTCAGCCATAAATGCTCATTTTTAGGTATGTCTGGCTGTTAGAAAATAAAGGTCATTAACAAGTCAATTACATTTTACAAGAGGGAATAAATGTGAACTGAGGTGTACACGCTTCATTAACAGATGAGTCATGGAGCTGCATAGTTCAATCATGTCCCCAGAGCAACCCCCAAGACTGCATTCTGATTAGATTAGAAAAGAAGTAATACCAGATATGGTTCTACAAAGCTCTCCTTCTTAACCATGATGAGAAGGACATACAACTCCCATAATATTGTCAATAACCTATTGATGACGAAATTCCAAACTTGACCCTGGAAATAACTAGAACGGATTACATACCAGCACACACCTCCCACAAATTGGATGGATGAAGGTGGAGGTGCTAGTGGGGTAATACTCTGTTGTAGGTGTGGACATACCTACAGGTGGAGGTGCTAGTGGTGTAATGCTCTGTTGTAGGTGTATACGTACCTGCAGGTGGAGGCGTAGGACCTGGACAAGGATATGGACCGGGTGGAGGGGGCGCTGGTCCAGGACCGGGAGGCTTTGGACCTGGAGCAGGAGGTGGATCAGCGGGACCGGGACCAGGCGGTGCCGGCCCCGGTCATGGAGGCTTCGGACCCGGAGGTAATCACTCCACTCAGGGCCACGCCTACAGGCCAGGGCTTTCAGAGGGATCCCTGAGGAGGGGTAGGGAAGGTTCCAATATCCACACATTAGAAAGAAGACGGTGACTTATAAGGCTATTAATCCACGTCAGTGAGCGCCTGCATGGCTTGTTGGAGACAAAGGCGCCCGTGAAAACCGATATCCAAACATCTTAGATTGCATCATCATTTACAGAACCGTGGAGCCTTAACAATACATTGTGTTTAAATGACATCATCGTCTGGCCGACAGCCCAGTGAGGGAGGGCGGGGGGGGGGGGGGGGTTCACCTCTTCAAAATAATGAATTCCACATGAAGCGGTTGTTACATTTGTTTTTTTTACACCAGAAACAAGCTCTTTCTATAAATACCCCCGATGACGGTGCACTTCAGCTATTCCTGCCCATGTTTGGTCTATGTTGGCTGACACCAGTCGTTACTTCCTATCTGAGTTTCCAATGCTCTTGATTTCCAGCGGGTCAGGGCCAGTGGCCGTGGCCGGGGGGGGGGGGGGGGGGGGGGGGGGGGGGGGGGGGGGCTACGGGGACGGGACCAGGAGATGTCAGACCAGGTAGCTATTGGCCAGTCACTGGTGCACTAGGGAATGGAGGCTTTGAGAAGATGGTAGACGATAGGTTGTTGCTTTGGTAATGACTTTGGCAAATACTGCTGTTTGCTGCTCCCATGATCAGTTTCAAATCTTGTGCAGTAAATATTGAGCAGATTTGATTCATTACTGAACAGATTGTGGACATTACTCTGAGAGTGTGAACATTACTCTGACAGTGTGAGCATAACAATGAAAGTGTGAGCATTACTCTTAGTGTGAACATTACCCTGAGAGCGTGAACATTGATGATGTTCAACTATGGGGGAGGTGATGGTACACGACAGTGTGAACATTATCGTGACGTTGTGACGACCTGACGTCAGACCTGTAGAATGGTGCTTAAGGAAATCTCTCCTGTTCTTAAGCCCTAACACGGGCCGCCTGTGAAGGATGAGGAGCGCTGGTTATACTATCCGGCTCGCTCTCAGAGGTTAAGCCCCGGCTTTGAGGAGCCTTTGCAAATCAATCCATGGGTTTGAAATCGAGTCAGAATGTCGTCAAACTCGTCGTCAAACTCGACTAGTCCAGTCGTCATGCACTTAGATAAGCAAGGTTGTGCTGTACCCTGGTCCACAGGAAATAAATCAAACCATGTTCATATCTCCAATGTATCTCCAATGCCATATCTCTGGACAATCCTGTCTCCAATGCAGTAACAACTGTTTATTTATGGGATTATGGTCTAAATATACCAACATATTTAGCCCTTTAAATCAGCATTGCAAGTGTTTTACAATCGCTTTCGGAATAGAGATTAAGATGAAAGACCCATATTTGTGCTTTAAATTAAGAGTCATATCCTCAGAAGAACGACTCAACCTTTCAACACAAATTTCCTTTGTCATACACAAAAGAACTGAATGGCTTTATTAATGGAGGATGGAGTTGATTTCGCTTGCACTTTCGAACTCTCACCCTGTCACCGTGTCCAGGCGACGGGGGCCTGGGAGGAGGCATGTTAGGAGGAGGAGCTGGCAGAGGTCAGGGCCCTGCTGGGGTTCAGCCAGGGCAAGGAGCTGGAAGATACTCTCCTGGAGGTGAGTGATGTCCAGCAATTTGGACTTTGATGAACTTACACACAAATTGTATTGGTTCCAAAAGGGAGCAATGATACAGAGATATATATAGCACTTAAATGTGCTTTACAAATGAATTAACATTTAAATTTAGAGATCTATAGTGGTTATTACAATATATATATATTTGTTAAGGATTTCTCGACAATATTTGGCCTTTGGGAATGGCCTATATAATAATAACATTGTTCTCCAGAACATTCCTGTTGAGTAGCAGGTTCTTCGTGTCTCTTTCAGGTGGTCAAGGAGGACCTGTTGGGGGTTATGGACCAGGCAGCGGAGGTCATTACCCAGGAATGGGTGGAACAGGCCCCAATGCAGGTACAATCCCTTTGCAAATGCGTGGTCACTTTGTGCCTATATGTTACATCCCCAGAAATGTATCCTTTTTGATTTGTTAATTTTTTATTGATCATAGGAGGCGGCACTGGAACAGCACTTGGTGGAACTGGTGTTGGACCAGGAGGTGCAGGAGGTTTTGGACCAGGAGGTGTTGGACCAGGAGGTGCAGGAGGCGTTGGACCAGGAGGTGCAGGAGGTTTTGTACCAGGAGGAGTTGGACCAGGTGGAGTTGGACCAGGAGGTGCAGGAGGTTTTGGACCAGGAGGTGTTGGACCAGGAGGTGCAGGAGGTTTTGGACCAGGAGGTGCAGGAGGGGTCGGACCAGGAGGTGCAGGAGGTTTTGGACCAGGAGGTGTTGGACCAGGAGGTGCAGGAGGTTTTGGACCAGGAGGTGCAGGAGGGGTCGGACCAGGAGGTGCAGGAGGTTTTGGACCAGGAAGTGTCGGACCAGGAGGTGCAGGAGGTTTTGGATCAGGAGGAGTTGGACCAGGAGGAGTTGGACCAGGAGGAGTTGGACCAGGAGGTGTTGGACCAGGAGGTGCAGGAGGTGTAGGACCTGGTGGAGCTGGAGGTACAATACAATATCTGTCTCTTTGTTTGTAACAAACCTTGTTTCCTGGGCATTCTCAATGAGATAATGACAGTACATGTTTCATTTGTTCAGTCCCTGTGATGCCGCAGACAGGTCTTACTGGGACTGGACCCGGAGGGAAGAGTGCTGGTAAAGCATCCAAACAAGTACCAGGTGAACCTTTTAAAAAGACACAATTTACTTTGATTTAAAGAGCAAAAGTGGTCAAATAGATTTTTCTCTTTTTCATACAGGTGTAGGCTTGCCCGGACTTTATCAAGGTGGAATGGTCCCCGGTCTAGGTACATTTGAAATACATCTATATTACCTTCATCAGTTCACCAGCAAACTTTAGATAGTTAAAGTTGTCACCCCATATTCCTATTTAAGATCATGTAATTGCAAGTGATTACATTTTTTGTGGTATTAAGGACGTACAATTTTGTGTTTTAAAGGTGCAATAGTAACAATTGAAGGGCGATGATGTGAGAGTAATGTTGTATCCTGCAGCCATCCATCAGCTGTTCTTAAGTGAAATGCTCTCTGAGAATATCAGATCTGTTTGACTGGAGGCTTGCCTCTGTTGGAGATCATTTTGGGCAACATCCGGCATATGTCTGACTCATCAGGGCATCTCTTTGGGTTCAGGGAATCCTTCTGTCCTGTCGATATCATCCACACACAGGTGGGGAGATGGGGAGGCAGAGGGAGGATGTGTTTTTTCGGGAGGTTTATTTTCCATCTTGCTCTCCGCACAACTCCCAAAGTGACCTACAGCCCCTAAGTGTTACCAGACACCGATAAGATAAGTCATTCGTGTCATCTCTGAGTAGGTTTCGGAGGCCGTGGTGTTCTCCCTGGAGTGGTCACAGGATCCGGACTTGCACCTCAGACTGGTAAATATTATCATCCGCCTAGACTAGATCAGCACTAGATCTCATTTTTAATCAACATTAAAAATGTGGATTACCTCTTCTGTCTTAAATCAGTGTGACTTATGACGCATGGCTTGACTATCTGTATTTTATAATTTGTCCTGCTGTCACATTGACAAACATTTCCTTTCCACCCTAACATCCAAACGGTTGACCTGCTCTTTGCAGGGCAAGGAGTGCTGGGCCAGGGGGGAGCTGGCCCGGGGGCCGGAGGTGAGTCCTAACACCACCCTCCTCATAGTGTAACATCACCCTACCCCCTCGTAGTGTAACCCCACCTCCCTGATAATGTAACACCACCTCCCTGGTAGTGTAACACCACCTCCCTTGTAGTGTCACACCAACCCGACTCCCTGGTAGTGTAACACCACCTCATCCATCATACGCCATGTGTCTCTTGCCAGCTGGTCGTGGAGGGTTCAGCAGCCAGCAGATCTCTGGAGTTTTCCGGGGTTATCCTCTTATCACCCCCAAATCAGGTTTGCTGCTGCTAGAAAAGATCCCAACATCGTCACCATCACTGCTTAATATTGAATGTACAATCAATGAATGTATTCTTCTTTTCCAGGGTCGGGTAAATCAAAGAAAGCAGCGAAGTTGGCAGCTAAATATGGTAATCACACAGTTTAATTATAAATCATTAAGACCACATGATAGCGTCAATATCTACATCTACTGAAGTTAGCAGTACACTGCTGTCTATTCCATTGCAGGATCAATATCTACATCTACTGAAGTGAGCAGTACACTGCTGTCTATTCCATAGCAGCGTATATTTGAACGCCCTTTGTCTTCATTAAAAGGGGCAGGAGGTGCACTTGGACAAGGAGGTCTTGGAGGAGGTGCTGGGGGACTTCCTGGAGGAGGAGCTGGTAACATACCTGGGTTTGGAGGTGGGGCTGGAACAGTAGCTGGTGGTGTACCCGGACTTGGAGGTGGAGTTGGTGAGCTCCATTCCCTAATCTCAAATTAAAACATTTGAAACTTTTCTCTTTTTACATTAGCTATCTAGTCCATTAAATCCTATGTGAATTTAGTGTTTCGTCATAATGAATGATAAATTATGCCTTTCTGCAAGACAATTCATCCAGGGAATATATGTTTTATTCTGGTCCACTTTTGACCGCTATTTACCCCCCGGCCTTGCACCAGCTGGTGGTGGGACCGGTGGAGGTACCAGACCTGGAGCCGGGGTCGGACCTGGTGGAACCGGAACAGGATATGGACCCGGGGGTGGAGCCGGAACTGGTTCTGCTGGCACTGGAACTGGCCTTGGACCAGGAAGTGGAGGGGCAGGCTATGGACCTGGTCGTGGGGCTGGAGTGGGACCAGGTGGGGCCGGATCAGTTCCTGGTGGAGCCGGGTATGGACCAGGTGGGGCTGGTTATGGACCAGGTGGAGCTGGATCAGTGCCTGGTGGGGCTGGTTATGGACCAGGTGGGGCTGGATCAGTTCCTGGTGGGGCTGGGTACGGACCAGGTGGAGCTGGATCAGTTCCTGGTGGGGCTGGGTACGGACCAGGTGGAGCTGGATCAGTTCCTGGTGGGGCTGGTTATGGACCAGGTGGAGCTGGATCAGTTCCTGGTGGGGCTGGTTATGGACCAGGTGGAGCTGGATCAGTTCCTGGTGGGGCTGGTTATGGACCAGGTGGGGCTGGCTCAGTTCCTGGTGGGGCTGGTTATGGACCAGGTGGGGCTGGATCAGTTCCTGGTGGGGCTGGTTATGGACCAGGTGGAGCCGGATCAGTTCCAGGAGGAGGAGCAGGTACAAGACCTGGAGGTAATTGTGAACCTAAACTACTTTGAATTGTAAGAAGAATCCTGGTTCTATTTGGGCTGATCATAGATTTAATTCATATTTCAGGGTATGATGCCGACGCCAAAGCCCGTAAATATGGTAAACATACTTCCTAACAACACTCTAAATTAAACCTTAACTTTTACAGCGAGTGGTAGTAACCTGGTTTGTTTTCCAAACAGGTATGTTAAGTGGAGGACTTGGAGGAGGGCTAGGAGCAGGAACAGGTGGAGCTGGACCTGGTGGTGCTGGTTATGGACCAGCTGGGGGTGGCACCGGTGGAGGTACCAGACCTGGAGCCGGGGTTGGACCTGGTGGAACCGGAACAGGATATGGACCCGGGGGTGGAGCCGGAACTGGTTCTGCTGGTACTGGAACTGGCCTTGGACCAGGAAGTGGAGGGGCAGGCTATGGACCTGGTCGTGGGGCTGGAGTGGGACCAGGTGGGGCCGGATCAGTTCCTGGTGGTGCTGGTTATGGACCAGGTGGGGTAGGATCAGTTCCTGGTGGGGCTGGTTATGGACAAGGTGGGGCTGGATCAGTTCCTGGTGGAGCTGGGTATGGACCAGGTGGGGCTGGATCAGTTCCTGGTGGAGCTGGGTATGGACCAGGTGGAGCCGGGTATGGACCAGGTGGAGCTGGGTATGGACCAGGTGGAGCCGGGTTTGGACCAGGTGGAGTGGGATCACAAAGTGGAGGAGCAGGGACAGCAGCTGGAGGTAATCATGACTTAAACATGCAGGGCCCTATTTTAACGGTCTGAAACGCAAGTGAGAAGCGCCAAGCGCAAGTAGCTTTGTGGGCGGTTCTTTGGCGATGTTGTTATTTTACCAACGCATAAATGACTCTTGCGCCCGGCGCAAATCTAAAAAGGGTTGGTCTGAAGTAGCTTAATTACCCGTAGGTGTGGTTTGGGCGCGCGTCACGTGCAATAATCCAATGAGGGTGCCATCTCCCATCCCCTTTAAGAGCCATGAGCGCATTTGAATCTGACGAGTTGATATTTCGACAGCTCGTCTGCAGTCTCCGATGAGACAGATGCATGACCACATGAATTTCAAACTTAAAATGGCTCAGTTTATGGCCAAATAATATGGCCTAATTCACACACTGAATAGCGTTTTCATCCACAACTTCAGAAATACTTCAGAGTCCTCAAATAAATTTTGGCAAAGAAAACTTAACACACAAATGATATGCGGTAACTGTGGTTCTATTTAATGATATACGTAATACATTAACAAACATCGTTTCTTACCAGTATTGTATGCATTATCGTTATCGACTTGTGTTCCTAATATGCATGTGTCCCCCCCGTTAATATACATTGCCATGGACTGTAATATGCGTTACGTGTTTAGTTTGCGTGTGTTTAGACAGATGGACGCACACACACGCGCCCACATTCATTAATTATTTTACACACACGCGCGCCTGCATTCATTCATTCTTTTTAACACTCACTCGTGGTAAAACAATGTTTTCTCACGATCAAATACTCATCAATCCTAAAAGTTATGGGCTTGTACACGATCTCTGTGTCAAGAAAATATGTGTTTGCTGTACGGTGTTTGCAGATGCATTTATTTAAAAGTACAACTTATTACCGCTGTATCAGCTGTTGTTTCCCAAATAATTTACCAAGAATGTGTGGCTAGGTAGATGAGAGAAGCAAAGTGTATGCGCGAGGTGCACAAGCAACATTATGCATGCGCCCTTTAAATAGCATCTGAACAACGCGGCACTGACTATAAAACAGGTATTTCCTGGTTTGTGGCGCAATTGTTTTCTGAAACTGCAAAAAAGCACCAGGGAACGTTTGCGCCAGAACACGCCTCCTCCTTTCGCCGAACCGCCCCTTGGGGCGCAAAAACATTCCCTAATTTACAGGCACATGGCGGTGGAGGGAAAAGTACGCTCTTCGCCAGTTGCAAACTAGCAACGACACATGCGTCAGTGTAGAAAGTCAATTGCGCCGGATGCAATATAGGGCCCGTAAAGTTAAAAGTTGTGTAATGTTTATAATTAAAGTGTTTGGCTCATCAAAGATTTCATTGATTTAATTGCAGGGTATGATGCCAATGCCAAAGCCCGTAAATATGGTAAATATAAGTATATCATAACAACGATGCTCCTATTGCTTTGATAGATCACCATAATAACCTGAAAACATTAAAAAATTAAAGCTTTTATTTTCCGGATAGGTATGTTAAGTGGAGCTCTTGGAGGCGGTCTTGGAGCAGGAGCAGGTGGAACCGGAACAGGATATGGACCCGGGGGTGGAGCCGGAACTGGTTCTGCTGGCACTGGAACTGGCCTTGGACCAGGAAGTGGAGGGGCAGGCTATGGACCTGGTCGAGGTGGTGGAGTGGGACCAGGTGGAGCCGGATCAGTTCCAGGTGGGGCTGGTTATGGACCAGGCGGGGCCGGATCAGTTCCTGGTGGGGCTGGGTATGGACCAGGTGGGGCGGGATCAGTTCCTGGTGGATCTGGTTATGGACCAGGTGGAGCTGGGTATGGACCAGGTGGAGCTGGATCAGTTCCTGGTGGGGCTGGGTACGGACCAGGTGGAGCCGGATCAGTTCCTGGTGGGGCTGGTTATGGACCAGGTGGAGCCGGATCAGTTCCTGGTGGGGCTGGTTATGGACCAGGTGGAGCTGGATCAGTTCCTGGTGGGGCTGGTTATGGACCAGGTGGGGCTGGCTCAGTTCCTGGTGGGGCTGGTTATGGACCAGGTGGAGCCGGATCAGTTCCTGGTGGGGCTGGTTATGGACCAGGTGGAGCCGGATCAGTTCCAGGAGGAGGAGCAGGTACAAGACCTGGAGGTAATTGTGAACCTAAACTACTTTGAATTGTAAGAAGAATCCTGGTTCTATTTTGGCTGATCATAGATTTAATTCATATTTCAGGGTATGATGCCGACGCCAAAGCCCGTAAATATGGTAAACATACTTATATCCTAACAACACTCTAAATTAAACCTTAACTTTTACAGCGAGTGGTTGTAACCTGTTTTGTTTTCCAAGCAGGTATGTTAAGTGGAGGACTTGGAGGAGGGCTAGGAGCAGGAACAGGTGGAGCTGGACCTGGTGGTGCTGGTTATGGACCAGCTGGGGGTGGCACCAGTGGAGGTACCAGACCTGGAGCCGGGGTTGGACCTGGTGGAACCGGAACAGGATATGGACCCGGGGGTGGAGCCGGAACTGGTTCTGCTGGTACTGGAACTGGCTTTGGACCAGGAAGTGGAGGGGCAGGCTATGGACCTGGTCGTGGGGCTGGAGTGGGACCAGGTGGGGCCGGATCAGTTCCTGGTGGTGCTGGTTATGGACCAGGTGGGGTAGGATCAGTTCCTGGTGGGGCTGGTTATGGACCAGGTGGGGCTGGATCAGTTCCTGGTGGAGCTGGGTATGGACCAGGTGGGGTTGGATATGGACCTGATGGGGCTGGATCAGTTCCTGGTGGAGCTGGGTATGGACCAGGTGGAGCTGGGTATGGACCAGGTGGGGTTGGATATGGACCAGGTGGAGCCGGGTTTGGACCAGGTGGAGTGGGATCTCAAAGTGGAGGAGGAGGGACAGCAGCTGGAGGTAACTATGAACCTGAATATCCTTAAATCAAAGTTTTACTAGTGAATTATACAATGAACTAGTACAAGTTTGATGCAAGAATTTAAAACAAAAGTGTGAAAAATGTGGCTGATCACCATCTTTTATACATTGCAGGGTATGATGCCAATGCCAAAGCACGCAAATATGGTAAATATAAGTAATGATAACAGGGTAGATCAAATATGTAAACATTGTGGTGGGATTGTCATTCTAACTTCATATAACTTCATCATTAATCCAATGGTTTTGTAACAGGTATGTTAAGTGGAGGACTTGGAGGAGGGCTAGGAGCAGGAAGAGGTGGAGCTGGACCTGGTGGTGCTGGACCTGGTGGTGCTGGGTATGGACCAGCTGGGGGTGGCACCGGTGGTGGGACGAGACCTGGTGCAGGGGTTGGACCTGGTGGAACCGGAACAGGATATGGACCCGGGGGTGGAGCCGGAACTGGTTCTGCTGGCACTGGAACTGGCTTTGGACCAGGAAGTGGAGGGGCAGGCTATGGACCTGGTCGAGGTGCTGGAGTGGGACCAGGTGGGGCCGGATCACTTCCTGGTGGGGCTGGTTATGGACCAGGTGGAGCTGGATCAGTTCCTGGTGGGGCTGGTTATGGACCAGGTGGGGCCGGATCAGTTCCTGGTGGGGCTGGTTATGGACCAGGTGGAGCTGGGTATGGACCAGGTGGAGCCGGATCAGTTCCTGGTGGGGCTGGTTATGGACCAGGTGGGGCTGGATCAGTTCCTGGTGGGGCTGGTTATGGACCAGGTGGAGCCGGATCAGTTCCAGGAGGAGGAGCAGGTACAAGACCTGGAGGTAATTGTGAACCTAAACTACTTTGAATTGTAAGAAATTCCTGGTTCTATTTTGCCTGATCATAGATTTAATTCATATTTCAGGGTATGATGCCGACGCCAAAGCCCGTAAATATGGTAAACATACTTCCTAACAACACTCTAAATTAAACCTTAACTTTTACAGCGAGTGGTAGTAACCTGGTTTGTTTTCCAAACAGGTATGTTAAGTGGAGGACTTGGAGGAGGGCTAGGAGCAGGAACAGGTGGAGCTGGACTTGGTGGTGCTGGTTATGGACCAGCTGGGGGTGGCACCGGTGGAGGTATCAGACCTGGAGCCGGGGTTGGACCTGGTGGAACCGGAACAGGATATGGACCCGGGGGTGGAGCCGGAACTGGTTCTGCTGGCACTGGAACTGGCTTTGGACCAGGAAGTGGAGGGGCAGGCTATGGACCTGGTCGAGGTGCTGGAGTGGGACCAGGTGGAGCCGGATCAGTTCCTGGTGGGGCTGGGTATGGACCAGGTGGAGCTGGATCAGTTCCTGGCGGGGCTGGGTATGGACCAGGTGGAGCTGGATCAGTTCCTGGCGGGGCTGGGTATGGACCAGGTGGAGCTGGATCAGTTCCTGGTGGGGCTGGGTATGGACCAGGTGGAGCCGGATCAGTTCCTGATGGAGCTTGGTATGGACCAGGTGGGGTTGGATATGGACCAGGTGGAGCCGGGTTTGGACCAGGTGGAGTGGGATCTCAAAGTGGAGGAGCAGGGGCAGCAGCTGGAGGTAACTATGAACCTGAATATCCTTAAATGAAAGTTTTACTCGTGAATTATACAATGAACTAGTACAAGTTTGATGCAAGGATTTAAAAGAAAAGTATGAAAAATGTGGCTGATCACCATCTTTTATACATTACAGGGTATGATGCCAATGCCAAAGCACGCAAATATGGTAAATATAAGTGATGATAACAGGGTAGATCAAATATGTAAACATTGTGGTGGGATTGTCATTCTAGCGTCAAGTAGCGTCAAGACCTGGGAAAAGAAGACTGAGGGAGTCTCTCTGTGGGAGTCTCTCGAGGAAGCCCAGGGAGCCCACCTGCCGTATTGCAGCTATGTGTCGTACTTCACTCTTTGTCAGGATTTCCACCCGCAGACGGCGTTACCATAGCTCCTCTGCTCGGTGCAGTAACTCGTCTAATCTGTGCCATCCACCTACCCTTGCTTACACTGACCTAGAGGTGATGGGAGGACTCTGGAACTGCCAATCGGTGGTAAAGAAGGCAGACTCGATTTCAACCTACGTGTCCCTCATGACCCTTCACTTCCTGGCCCTGACAGAGAATTGGATCACTCCAGAGAACTCTGCTACTCCTGCTGCCCTCTCCACCATCTTCTTATTCTCGCACACCCCTAGACCATCTGGGCGAGGGGGAGGGACCGGACTCCTCATCTCGCCCATGTGGTCCTACCAGGTCCTTCCACTAAAACACTTGGCCAGATCTGCGTTTGAACTCCACGCTGTCACTGTCACCATTCCTATCAAGCTCTCTATTGTGGTGATCGACCGTCCTCCAGCTCCGTGACTTCTACGACGAGATGGATGCCCTCCTCAGCGGCTTTCCTGAGGATGGCACACCACTCGTTATCCTTGGCGACTTCAACATCCTGCCAGAGAAGTTGCACTCACCTGAACTAACCAACTTTTTCGCCACCTTTGACTTAACACTATCCCCTTCTCCTCCCACACACAGGGCCAGGAACCAGCTTGACCTAATATTCACTAGGTCCTGCGGCATCTCTGCTCTCTCCGTTATCCCGCTCCCCGTGTCTTACCTTCTATCGAACGATTCTCTCAACTATCTACAGAGGAATCCTCAGACACTCTGCTATCCTCCCTCTCCTCCTCCTTGGATTCCCTCTGTCCCTTCCACTCCAGACCAGCGCGATCCTCATCTCCCCCCCCCCCTCCTTGGCTGTCCTAAACTTTGTGGACTTGTAGAACAAAATTACGGGCAGCTTAGAGGAAATGGAAGAGATCCGACTGTCCTAATGATCTATCTCACTATCTTTTCCATCTTTCTGATTTCTCCTCCACTGTGTCAACAACCAAATCTGCCTTCTACCGGACCAAAATCAACTCCTCCGCCTCAAACCCCAGGAAATTGTTTTCCCTGTTCTCGTCCCTCTTCAACCCTCCCTCACCCCAACCTCCTTCCTGCCTCACTGCTGACTTTGTTACCTACTTTACCCAGAAAGTAAAGGACATTAGCTCCTCTTTGATCTCTTCCTCCATCCTCCCTCCTCATATCCCCTCCTCTGTCTTTACCCAATTTATCCCTCTCACCTCAGAGGAGGTCAACAGAATAATAACATCTAACCATGCCACCACCTGCTCCCTTGACCCTATCCCCTCCTCTCTCCTTCAGGATGTCTCAAGCGACATCCTGCCATTTCTCACCTCACTTTGTTCCAGCATCCTTTAAGACTGCCAGAATAAAGCCTCTCCTCAAAAAACCAACTCTTAATACCACCGACATCAAGAACTACAGACCGGTATCTCTTCTTTCATTCCTCTCTAAAACACTGGAACGTGCCATTGCAAACCAACTGTCCTCCTATCTCTCATCTAACAACCTGCTTGACCCTCACCAGTCAGGCTTCAAGAAGAGACTGTCCTCCTATCTCTCATCTAACAACCTGCTTGACACTCACCAGTCAGGTATTTGACAATCAGTTATGCTGCACTGCAAACATCACTGCGGTGGCCCGATTCTGCAAATTTATACTTTACAACATCCGCACAATCCGGCCCTTCCTCACAAGGGAAGCAGCTCAGCTTCTAGTCCAATCACTGGTCATCTCCCGCCTCGACTACTGCAACTCACTCCTGGCTGGACTTCCTGCCTCTGCGATTAAACCTTTGCAGCGCATCCAGAATGCGGCAGCGCGCCTCGTGTTCAACCTACCGAAGTTCTCCCATGTGACGCCCCTCTTCCGGGACCTCCACTGGCTCCCTGTAGTAGCTCGCATCAAATTTAAGACGATGATACTGGAAAATAATGCAGTCGATGGAACTGCCCCTGCCTACCTCCAAGCATTGGTAAAGCCACACACCCCAGCTCGATCCTTCCGCTCAACTACCTCAGCTGGACTTCTGGTGCCGCCATCGCTAAGAGCTAGCAAAGTTCGATCAGCAAAGGCACAACTTTTCTCGGTTTTGGGACCTCAGTGGTGGAACGAGCTCCCTGTCATTCTCAGGACCGCAGAGTCGCTCACCATCTTCCGAAAAAGACCAAAGACTCACCTGTTCAGAGTCCACCTTGACTCTGCATAGCCACCCTCCCCCTCCTGGCCACCATTGTACATTGTATTGTATTGTGTTGTATTGTATTATAGTACTTTGTGTAGCAACTGCAGTAACTGCTATCATTGCTGTAACACAGAAAATTGGTTAGCCTAGCGATTGTTGTACTTGCACTTGAATCTATAAACATCCTTAATGTACCACCAGCGATATATTGTTGCACTTCTTATGACAAATGTACTTATTGTAAGTCGCTTTGGATAAAAGCGTCTGTTAAATGCCCTAAATGTAAATGTAATTTTAACGTCATATAACTTCATCATTAATCCAATTTTTTTGTAACAGGTATGTTAAGTGGAGCTCTTGGAGGAGGACAAGGAGCAGGAACAGGTGGAGCTGGACCTGGTGGTGCTGGACCTGGTGGTGCTGGGTATGGACCAGCTGGGGGTGGCACCGGTGGTGGGACGAGACCTGGTGCAGGGGTTGGACCAGGTGGAACCGGAACAGGATATGGACCCGGGGGTGGAGCCGGAACTGGTTCTGCTGGCACTGGAACTGGCTTTGGACCAGGAAGTGGAGGGGCAGGCTATGGACCTGGTCGTGGGGCTGGGTATGGACCAGGTGGGGCCGGAATAGTTCCTGGTGGGGCTGGGTATGGACCAGGTGGGGCGGGATACGTTCCTGGTGGGGCTGGGTATGGACCAGGTGGCGCTGGATCAGTTCCTGGTGGAGCTGGGTATGGACCAGGTGGAGCTGGATCAGCACCTGGTGGTGGAGCAGGTACAAGAACTGGAGGTAATTGTGAACCTAAACTGCTTTGAATTGTAAGAAGAATCCTGGTTCCATTGTCAATAATGTTTTGGCTGCATCATAGATTTAATTCATATTTCAGGGTATGATCCCAATGCCAAAGCCCGTAAATATGGTAAATATAAGTATATCATAACAACAATGTTCCTATTGCTTTGATAGATCACCATAATAATCTGAAAACATTAAACAACTATTTTCATTTCCCAAATAGGCATGTTAAGTGGAGCTCTTGGAGGCGGTCTTGGAGCAGGAACAGGTGGAACCGGAACAGGATATGGACCCGGGGGTGGAGCCGGAACTGGTTCTGCTGGCACTGGAACTGGCCTTGGACCAGGAAGTGGAGGGGCAGGCTATGGACCTGGCCGTGGGGCTGGTTATGGACCAGGTGGAGCCGGATCAGTTCCTGGTGGGGCTGGTTATGGACCAGGTGGAGCTGGGTATGGACCAGGTGGGGCTGGATCAGTTCCTGGTGGGGCTGGATATGGACCAGGTGGGGCTGGATCAGTTCCTGGTGGGGCTGGTTATGGACCAGGTGGGGCCGGATCAGTTCCTGGTGGGGCTGGGTATGGACCAGGTGGAGCTGGATCAGTTCCTGGTGGGGCTGGGTATGGACCAGGTGGAGCTAGTACTGGATATGGACCTGGGGCCGGCTTCGGACCTGGGACTGGCTTTGGAACCCAGGCTGGAGTAGGACCTGGTTATGGCCCTGGCAGTGGAGTTGCACAAGGATACGGCCCAGGGTCTGGTTATGGTGGTGTGATAGGAGGAGCAGTAAGACCAGGGTCTGGACATGGACCTGGTAATTACAATCCAAAAATCTATATATTGTTGTTAAATTTTTTCAAATGATTACACTTGACCTTTATGCTGGATAATTCAGCTTTCGACATTTCTCCATAGGTTTTGGACCTGGATCAAAAGCATCCAAATATGGTACGAGTAATATCCTTGTTTTGACCAGATGGTTGATGGAAAGCCATTAGATCTTGCTGAAGTGCTAATGATCGTGATCTGACCTTGCTGCAGGCCAGGGTGTAGCCGGCACCGGAGGCGTGCTTGGGGGTGGTGCTGGTCGCGGCGGTGAGTTGTAGTCCTTTAAATGATTCTATACTCTTTTGTTGTATGTTGTTTAAGGTACATTTTGCCCGTGGCCTTTTCTGACAGGGATTGTTCGAGTTAGTTTTTTTGCCTTTTGCGATCTTTCCCGGTCTTAGATAAGAGCCGTGAGACCTCTTTTGGTCTATCAGTTCAGTGAACCTTCGTACCCGGTGTGGGTTAGCTATAAACTGTTAGGGGCAAGAGCAATAGCCTGAGAAGTGAATTTAATACGCCTTCCAGATAATGCAAACATTTTTCTGTATTTATCTGGAATAAACTCAATTAATTGGGCACCAAAAGGAGAATTCTGCTTATTTTACAAGCACACTTACTACAGCACTGTTTTGGGATGGAGACCGCCTTTTTAACATACTTCATTCTAGATACATTGGTAAATAGATTCATAATATGACTCTATTACAATTGTCAAAATATATGTTGGCGTGGGATTAAAGATGTCTGGTTTCTGCGTAAGCATGATATCTGAGGCCGGGGGAGCATAAAGATGATGAAGAGGTATAGTCAAGGCACAGAGGTTTGGGGAAAACCTTCCAAACTGGGATGAAGCATATTTTTTTATTTATCCAGGGATGCTCTTTCCTGGTTAGTCCAATGCAATCTGCCCAGACATTTCATATAAGACATTGGATCACCCGAAAGCAGGATAACTAAATTACCACTAGCCAGTTGAAAGCCTCATTATGGACGACAAGATTATTTCTGTAACCCCTCAAACTGTGTGCTTCATGGCTTTGTGCAGTTGTAGTGGGATGGTTTAGGGTACAGGAAGGGAAAATTAAATGTCAAAATTGTCACTGTCTGACTTCTTAGAGATATTAAACTACATTATATGAAATCTTCATATGCCTTAGTAATGCTCAAAGTAGTGCTCACATTCTGCCTCATAAACAATCTCGGGGGATTTGCTGATCACACCTGAAGAGCTGAGCACAGCAATATTCAAGATATATTAAGATATAAACCATCCGCAATGGCAGCTTGTCTGCAAGGTGTACTTTACTTTTAATTACTACATGTGTAACTTCTTTTTAATTGTGATCTTCAGGCTATGGCCAAGGTGTTGGATCTAAAGCTGCTAAATATGGTAAGAATGAATGTGGGCTACAATTACAAATGTGTATTGCCATGATTCTGATTTGACTGTAACCGGAAACTTAGGTTGTTCCAAGAAGATAATTTAGACTGTGCCCCCTTTATACTACAGGACAACAAGGTGGATTAGGTTTAGGGGCTGGAACTGGAGCAACTGGTACTGGCCTTGGTACTGGTACTGGTCTTGGTACTGGAGCAACTGGTACTGGCCTCGGTACTGGTACTGGTACTGGAGTAATTGGTACTGGCCTCGGTACTGGTACTGGTACTGGAGTAATTGGTACTGGCCTCGGTACTGGTACTGGTATTGGAGCCACTGGTACTGGTCTTGGCACTGGTACTGGTACTGGAGCCACTGGTACTGGTCTAGGTACTGGTACTGTTCTTGGTACTGGAGCAACTGGTACTGGTCTTGGTACTGGTACGGGGACTGCTGGACCTGGTATCAGAACTGGTTCTGGTATCGCTACTGATACAGGAGCAACTGGTTCTGGTACGGGATCGACTGGCACTGGTCCAGGAGTGGCTGGTACTGGTCCTGGTACAGGATCACACATAGGGACAGGTAAGCTAAGCTTCAATCAACAGATTCTGAATAGAAAGTAGGACAGATGAGGGATTGAAGCTACATAACTACGTGTTGTGGATGTGTTTGGTCTGGCTGTGTCTGAGAAGGAGAAGGACTAGGTGCTGTAGGACTCACCCCCACCCCTGGCACAGAAGGTGGTACCTCAAGCTCGGCAGGAGGAGGAGGTATGGGACAAGGAGCGAGCATGTGCACCATCATCGGCTGATACAGTTTATTTTAAGAACATAGTACGTCTGCCTACAGCTCAAACATAAATGGTAGTGTTATGAATAAGAGGTGGTCGGACTGATATTTTGGTAGTGTATTGAATGAGAGGTAGTTGGTGTTTGGTTGGTGGTGGACTGAAAAAGAGGTGGTTGGAATGTTTTGTTGGTGGTGAATTGAATAAGAGGTGGTTGGACTGATATATTGGTGGTGTACTGAATAAGATGTGGTTGGATTGTTATGTTGGTGGTGTATTGAATAAGAAGTGGTTGGAGTGTTATCTATTTTGAACTTCTTTGCCGGTTTGGTCTTCTCCTTGTTTTGGATGGCAGGTACGGGAGCTGGACAGGATGGCATAGAGGGTAAGGAGCCAGGAGACAGCCTTGATCTTGATGTTTTAGAGGGCTCTGGAGTCTCCGGAGGTGAGGGGATGTTGGATTGTTGGAGGTGGTTTTTTGTCAGAAATGTCTGTAGACATTTACATGGACTCCTTTATAGCAATGAATTAACAATATTCAAAGGAAGATTGAGAACATAGGTTGCAGGTGACACTTTACAAACATTTCATTGAAGTTAATGGACTGAATATCCTTTTTACTATTTAATGCTTCTATTCATTTTGTGAAGCCTAATGCTTGCTGGACGTGGAATAGTTGGTGTTGAGAGGGAACAGATGTGTTCTTCTGGTGTTTATAGATGGCACTGGTCTCACTGGGCTGGGATTAGGTTCTGATGGAGATGGCCTGACAGCAACAGGAATCCCCATCCTTGGCGCAAAACCAGGTATCTACCATGATCCAAACCATATTAGGAATAAAATACATCTTATTAGAGGTTTGGAATACTTTGATTCCTTAATGATGTATTGCCTACATAGTAATCACTGCACGCATTACCCATCTAGGATCCGCTGTGTTTGGCCTGCAACAAGCTTCCTGTGTCTAACAAGTATTGCATTAACAATACTTATTCTGTTTTAACCCAGATGGGAGGGTCACTCACAGAAATGTTGTTATGCATCACAATATGTATTGTAAAACAAAGCCTTTAGTATCAATCATCAAAAGCTCCATGTTCTCTCTCATTACAGTGGGTGGTGGCATGGTCCAACCTGGAGGTTGCTGAACTAACTTCACATTATTGAACTCTTCTATGCTCATGCACATCCTTGACTGCATGCTATTAGACTTTCCATAAAGTGTTTCATACAAGCTGTCAGATTCTTGAACGTTTAGCCAACTTCAACATTCATGTTGGAAGCTAGAGCCCTTCTTCCTCATGAACGTTTCTGATGTTGCAACTTAAGGTGGTGCTGGTTTGCCCTCTGGTGGTTAGAGATTTTGAATGGTGGTTATCAACACTTAAGATGCAGACTGGAAGCCATTGAAAAAATTAATACTACACTTGTTCTAAAACCTTTCTAAGCAGGTGCTGGTGGAAATGCCACAGGAGGAACTATACCTAAAGCCAAACCAGCTAAAATCCCAGGTGACCAAAACAGTTTTAAGAACATAATTGATTATTAGTTTATTCTATTTTAAAAGGCGAAACTTTAAAAGAATCACAATAATGAAAAGTAGACTCTACAACCTCAACATCATTTCCGGGGAATAGCAGAAAACATTTGACCGGGCAGTGGGAATAAACCAAAAAAATAGAAATGTAAGAGAAATCTTTGGACTTCAAATGAATAAAAAGAATGTAGCAAGTGATTAATGAGCATCTTTGTGTCAGAATACCACAGGTAAGGTAATTTCTAGGGGCTCTCTTATACATAAACATGTAAGACCTTTAATCAGATCATCCGAATTGGATGCAGTATTGTTTTGTAATGGTATCACCACAAACGACACAGTTGATATCTTAAGGGCATATGTATGTGAACTCCCCATACAGGCCCAAAAATTCATATCACAACCAGTCTTAAGACTAAACTTCAGCTCTTACATTGTGTTGCCTACCTGCTGGTCCACAGTCATCCTCAGAGGAGACACACCAGGCGAGGGGGATGGGGAAGGGGGAGAAGACGGTGAATTTCTTGCCACTCCAGCTACGTCTACTGGAGGGGCACTGGGAGGACAAGGAGGAGATCTGGTGGGAGGTCCAACAGGAGGGTCAGCAGGACCAGCAAAACCCACCCAAGGTGCCTGTTTCGACATTTGACCCTGAAATGTAACTGTACTGGAAGGAATATTGAGCCATGTGATGAGGAGGTACCAGTCTAGTGAGTGTCTTAATTAATCACTGCTGGTTTGGATTTCCAAACATGTTTTTCCTCTAGTGTATGGTGCTGACGGAGCTACTGTTGGTGGTGTCGGGGGCACGGGTGTTGGAGCCACTGGTGCTGGTGGTGTTGGAAGCACTGGTGCTGGTGGTGTTGGAGGCACTGGTGTAGGAGCCACTGGTGCTGGTGGTGTTGGAGGCACTGGTGTAGGAGCCACTGGTGCTGGTGGTGTAGGAGCCACTGGTGCTGGTGGTGTTGGAGGCACTGGTGTAGGAGCCACTGGTGCTGGGGGTGTCGGAGGCACTGGTGTTGGAGCCACTGGTGCTGGTGGTGTCGGAGGGACTGGTGTTGGTGGAGTCGGAGCCACTGGTGTGGGTGGAGGTGCAGGAACCTCTAAACCAGGAAAAAGTGAGAATTATCAAGTATATATTCTGTAAAACAGAATACAATGATATATGTGTATATACTGTATATATCTATATATATATATACTGTATATATATATACTGTATATATATATACTGTATATATATATACTATATATATATATATATATATATATATATATATATATATATATATATATATATATATACACTGTATATATATATATATATATATATATATATATATATATATATATATATATATACTATATATATATATATATAATATATTATATATATATATATATATATATATATATATATATATAATATATAATATATATATTATATATATATATATACATACATACGCACAGAAGTAACACCCGTTCTTCTGTGTGTTTGTCTTACAGGCTATGGAACAGGTGGAGGTAGGTTAATCTACTACAACCCTAACCCCCCACCTTCTCTTTCATCTATGGCAGACATTTTTATTAAGGAAATAATTTCATTACGCTAATTGGTAAAATGGTGGCATTAGCAGCAATAAAGGATGAAACTATTATATCATAATTTGGTTGTCACTATGAGTAATTATAATGAATAGAACATCTATGAGGTTGGTTTACCAGCATGCATTTCAGAATGTCCCTTAAAGATACATAGATATGGAAAATAAAGACTTTTTTGGTTTTCGAAGGTGCACGTTATCCCACTGGAGCTGGAGTAGGACAGGGAACAGGGAAGAGAGGAAAAGGTATGATTCACATTATCAACATCAGCTTTTCTTTCTTTATTATTGCCACATGTCACTATTGCACTGTCTCCTGTGGATTCTATACTGTATGGTTGGTGAGGCACCAAAATCGCTTGGATTTTTGTTTAAACAGCATATGGGAACCTTGGAGCAGGTGGAGTCCGGCCTGGAGGGTACGGAACTGGCCCTGGGGGGTACGGGACTGGCCCTGGGGGGTACGGCACGGGCCCTGGGGGGTACGGGACAGGCCCTGGGGGGTATGGAACCGGCCCTGGAGGGTACGGCACTGGCCCTGGGGGGTACGGCACCGGCCCTGGGTACGGCACCGGCCCTGGGGGGTACGGGACCGGCCCTGGAGCGTACGGCACCGGCCCTGGAGGGTACGGAACCGGGTCAAGTGGCAGAGTTCCTGAAGGAGCAGGCAGCCTTGGGATTGGTGGAGCAGGGACTGGACCAGGAGGTTACGGTACTGGATTAGGTCCTGGAGGTGAATATGCACCATTGAATGCAAAAGAGCGGCTCATCATTTGGAAGCCTTTGAAAAGCCATTGTTTGATGGTCTTCATTCTGCTTCTGAAGGCTCCGGGTATGCCACTCCAGGTGGGGGAGCAGCTTCTGGCTCCAGGAAACCTCCCAAAAGTAGGTTGACGACACATTTCAGTGGAGGGTATTATTCTGCCGTTTGACGTCCAAATTCAAGAAGTAAATGCATTTTCTTTAGGTTATGGGGCAGCTGCTGCTGGATCCAGACCAGTCGGTGCTGGCTTTGGTTCTGGGGGAGCTGGTATTGGACCTGGTGGTGCTGGATTTGGACCCGGTGGTGTTGGAACCAGACCAGGTGGTGCTGGTACTGGACCCGGTAGTGTTGGGTCTGCAGCAGGAGGTTTTGGAACAGGTGGTTATGGGCCTGGATCCACTGGACAAGGTGGATACGGGCAGGGGGTTGCTGGTGTTGGACCCCAAGGTGCGGCAACAGGCGGTTTTGGCCCTGGCGGAGTGGGAGCAGGACCAGGCAGCTATGGTCCTGGTGGGATAGGCATGGGGCCTGGAGGCTACCCTGTCGGTGGTCAAGGATACGGGAAACGGAAGCCATTCAAATCAAGTGAGTTCAAGTTTTTATGACATTACTTACTTTTTTATTATTTTGAATACATCAAAAGTTTGCACATACCCTCATATTATATTATCCAGACCAGATTATCTGCCTTTCGCGGCATCAGTGCATAGTGATTCTTGAAAGGGGCCACTATTATATTATCAATGTTTATCTTTTTTTCCTAATGAGTACAGACAAATATGGGTCTGGTAATTTAGGACCTGGTGGTGCTGGACAAGCAGGTGCTGGCTTTGGGCAAGGAGGTGCTGGAACAGCTGGTGCTGGCTTTGGACCTGGCGGTGCTGGTGCCGGGACAGGTGGTGCTGGCTTTGGACCTGGTGGTGCCGGAACCGGTCCAGGCGGCTTTGGACCTGGTGGTGCAGGAACCGGTCCAGGCGGCTTTGGACCTGGTGGTGCAGGAACCGGTCCAGGCGGCTTTGGACCTGGTGGTGCAGGAACCGGTCCAGGCAGCTTTGGACCTGGTGGAGCAGGAACCGGTCCAGGCGGCTTTGGACCTGGTGGTGCAGGAACCGGATCCGGCCGCTTTGGACCTGGTGGGGGTGGTGCCGGTACAGGTGTTGCTGGACAAGGAGGTGCTAGCTTCAGACCTGGCGGTGCTGGACAAGGAGGTGCTGGACCCAGACCAGGCAGCTTTGGCCCTGACGGTGCTGGACAAGGAGGTGCTGGCTTCGGACCGGGTGGTGCTGGTGCCGGGACAGGTGGCTTCTTACCGGGCGGTGCTGGTGCCAGAGGTGGTGCTGGTACCGGGACAGGAGGTGCTGGACCAGGTGGTGCTGGACAAGGAGGTGCTGGAGGGGCTAGTTTTGGACCCGGGAGCACTCAAGGTCTCGGACCAAGAAAACCATCTAAATCAGGCTAGTACTGATCATTGTTGTAAGTGAGATTCAAAGAGATGTCAAGCAGTGTAGTAAGGAGGATGCGGAAGAGGAGTTTAATTTGTCTTATTATCTCTTGACAGGTTACGGATCCTCATCTCTGGGTGGAACCGGCTATGGGCCAGGTAAGGGTTTGTGTTCTTATAAAATCCGTCAAATGTTGCCAAATCTACTAATGCACATGTGAAAGTTTGACCAACTCAGATAGGAACATCAACTTTCCGTCTTCAGCCAAACACCAACATCGGACCACCCATTGGTGGTTTGGGGCTGGTGGCGGATAAATGTTCTTATGCTTGAACTAGATCAGTGTTTGCCAAATTCAGCCACCATTGTACAGTTGATTGTTGCTGTTTATTGGGCCCTTGTGCAAACATCTTGAGTTAAACGATGAGTCAAATTCATTGCTTAAGCATACAGCCAAAGGGGTTCAGAGATATTAACCTTCATGTACCTCTGTCCATAGGCGGCAGGGCAGGTGCTAACACTGGGGGAGTCGGACATGGTCCTGGAGGAGTCGGACCAGGTGGGTACCAACCTGCAGGAACTGGCACGGGAGGTTACGGTCCCGGAGGTGCTGGACAAGGCAGATATGGACCAGCAGGTGGGGCTGGTGGATTTGGCCCTGGTGGACAGGGACTAGGAACAAGAAAAGCTCCTAAATCGGGTTACGGTTCCTCATCCGGTGGAACAGGCTTTGGACCAGGTAGCACCATCAGCTGTATTTACATGTTAAACAACAGTTCAACAGATCTGTTGAATACATCCATTCATCTGCTTACATTTTCCTCAACATGTCCAGCAGGTGGTGCCATTGGAGGTTTTCCCAGTGCAGGAACAGCAGGTGGAGTGGGAGGAGGTGCAGGAGGTAATCTTGGTATGTTCTGGTTCTCTAATGCAAGCCCAGTCTCATTGTTAACCCTCAGCCCTGACTGAGGCCTTACAGACATGAGGACAACATTCTCTTCAGAAGCCATGGCTTATTTTTAGGGGGGAAGCCCATGTTATGTTGCTATGTGTTGTGGACAAGTTTCCCTTGGTTAATATGCAGAGGAGAAGATTCACCAAAAGAGCCCTC
Organism: Melanogrammus aeglefinus; assembly: GCA_900291075.1. Classification (NCBI taxonomy): domain Eukaryota; kingdom Metazoa; phylum Chordata; class Actinopteri; order Gadiformes; family Gadidae; genus Melanogrammus; species Melanogrammus aeglefinus. The sequence continues at coordinate 112,996 of OLKM01001363.1, read as the reverse complement.
ACTGGCTTTCCAGAATTAGATTTGTGTATACCAGGCTGCATGTCTTTACACATATTTATTCTTTTAAATGATTTTTTGGTGGAGCTGGCTACAGACCAGGTGAGAGGCTCCAAACATATGCAATAAGTTAATTTATAAACTGGGAACCGTGATATGTGTTCCTTTCAAAAGACTCCATGTTAAACATCAAGAGCACACAACATTTTTTGACTGTGGTTGTGATTTTGTGTTTGGTGATCCATATGGGTTTTTGGAGTGTTTATTTCTACACTCTAACACAGGGGTATTCAACCACTGGGCCACGGACCGGTACCAGTCTGCGGAACATTGGTCACCGGGCCGCAGAGATTTAGAAATAAAGCCTACCAGATTATTTTTTTTATAATAATTTAAAATGATTAATGTTAAAAATGTTTATATAGTGGGACATACAGAACCTCTGTACCAAAAATATTTCAAATATGCATACAAGCAATAAAAAGGTTTAGGAACCCTGCTCTAACAAAACTATGTGTTCAGGTGGTGGAGCAGGAGGAGTAGGTGGAGCAGGGGGTGCTGGCCAGGCAGCAGGAGGAGTAGGTGGAGGTCAAGGCGTATTACCGGGTCAGTTTGCAGTATCAATTGATTGTTTCAACACTGCATCCATTTGTCTTAAGAGTTCCTCAAAATCAAACATATAATGGGATGTAGTTCTGTAATGTAATACATGCATCATTCCCATAGGCGGCGTTGGTCCTGGAAGTGGGGGTGTGAATCGTGGGAATTATCCAGGTTGGCTGTCTTTACGGAGAGACACACACACACACACACACACACACACACACACACACACACACACACACACACACACACACACACACACACACACACACACACACACACACACACACACACACACACACACACAGGAATGTAGGTAACACAATGCCTTAAACAAATAATTTATAGGTAATTGTTGGTCTTGGCCAGAGTTCATTCATGCTCTGGTAACAGCATTGTTGATATGGCCCTGAGGATGAGGATAGGTTGTTTGTTGTTACTAAACTGATCCTTCTCTTTCCTCTCATTATTCTCAAGGATATGCCTTGGCTGGACAAAAGAGTAAGACAACTTTCTGTGATCTTTAGCAAACATTCAACAACATACAAACAAATATATAAAAAATATATCTAAATACGTCTTCCCAATCTTTGCGGTAAATTCCCTCCCTGTCTTGTGTTTCCTCAGCCAAACAACAGAAGGCAGCAAAGTATGCAGCCATGCAGGCCTTCCTGGGCTCTGGGGGCTACAGAGGTAACTGATGGTACCTCCTCTTCGTCTAGAGAGATCATTCCTACTACCTCAGACCCATTGTGGTCATAAAACACTTTCACACTTATCAGAGCGATGCATTTTTCAACATTGTAGAACTCTACTACAAACTATATCTCTGTTGTATTATACATTTTCTTTGATGCTATGACTTTTAAAGAACTGTTCATCTGTGGCCTGTTGACATATGGAGTGCCGCCAGTGATTTGTCTTCTGGGTCCCCAGGAGCTGGATGCCAGGGTAAATACTGTGGCCGGAGGAGGAAGTGAGAGCTAAAGGAAGGACTTCCACTGGACAGCGGTGCTATGTTATGATGTCCGAAAGTACCTGAAGTACCGAAGAAATGACCAGTTTAATTACATCCACTGTTAATTCAAGTCAAACACGTTATTAATTTAGTATCTGTTGAGGGAAGTATGCCAAAGTATTTGACTCTAATTATATTATTTTCCTGAATTGTTATGAAGTAAATTATATTGTTATAATTAGCTGATCATCGGTATCATTAATCCAGAAGGGAAACAATGTTGTCAATTAATTCCTCCAGGCAATATGCACTGTTTTGCGTGGCTAGCATTGCTGTGTTAATTGTGTTAATCTATCATTGTTAAGAGATTGCGAGAAAAAAACTGTGTCTGTGTGCATGTGTATGTGTATGTTATGTGTATGTGTGTGTGTGTGTGTGTGTGTGTGTGTGTGTGTGTGTGTGTGTGTGTGTGTGTGTGTGTGTGTGTGTGTGTGTGTGTGTGTGTGTGTGTGTGTGTGTGTGTGTGTGTTGCTTAGACTTGTGACCATTCTGATCCCTAAAACCAGTCTGCTTCCATCCATCACTTGTTCTGTCAGACAGACCCACTGATAAATGCGTGTGTTGATTCTAATTGAGATGTCTTTGGTTTTACTTTCCCAAATTGTCCAATTGCAGCCATGATATGGTTCACCATTTCACAGCAAACTCTCTAATTTTTCTGAATCTACAATCTTCACCACTGAGTGAAACAACCACATCATGACAATAGCAATTGAAGCTCATAGGGAACACTTGGTTGGAAACCCTTGGAGACAGAGGGCCTTTACATTGTCTCACCATCAACTATGTCATTATGCGCTTGCTATAAATGCAAGCTAAGGATTTCATCTGCTGTAAATTTGTTTTTTATTAATGTTTTTTTTTCATTTAAAACATGTATTAGTGTGTTAATGCAATTTAACTTTATCAATCTAAAGAAAAGTGAGATTTGTTTTGCTAATTGTGTTTTAATATGAATTTATACTGAGAAATGCCATGAAGTGTAAAGCAGAACTTGTTTGCACCAACCAAATGTTGTGACAGACAATGTTTGGTATCTGTTTGTGAAGATAATGCTTCAGTTTTTCTGATATTTTAAAAATAAAAATGGAAAAAGAAAAGGTTTGTTCAGACTGTCATTCCAAGCAGGGAGGTTGATGAATTAAAGTCTACCCTCTCCTGTCACCAGTGACCTAACAGTTTGAGTTGCGTTTGAGGTTGAGGTCAGCTTGTTATAGGAGTTCATCTGGCTCATATAACGCCCCTTCAACACTACACCACCCCTTCCGTAGCGGTCGATGGCTATTCATAGCTTATACGTGCACTCCTTTTGGAAAGTGTATCAATAACTTTTTAACATGTTCCTTTGGGAACATTGCATCAGGAGGAATGGACGCTGTCCTCCCTCAGGGTACAGTGGGACTGCAGCTCAGCGAGGGGTGGATGGGTGAAGGGTGAATCCTCAAGATTCACCCTTTACCCTCAAGATGACCAGGCATCTACAGGAACATGTCTTGAGACATCACGTTAACCGCACCCTTTGTAATACAAATGTATTTGACTCACACAGTAATAAGCCATTTAGCACACATCAGCATAGGAGCTTAGTGTCGCTGAATATCAAACTGTTGTGCTCTGTTAATGTGTGTGTGATGAATAGAGATTTCAGGAATTAGCGCTTAAGGATTGTACTTGTTTCCTGTTATATACACTAGCTTAACCACATACAGCATTGCACTGACCAGTTGCACATATGTGTACACCACACACACACACACACACACACACACACACACACACACACACACACACACACACACACACACACACACACACACACACACACACACACACACACACACACACACACACACACACACACACACACACACACACACACACACACACAAACACACACACACTCCTGGAACCCGAATGTTGTAATTCTATCTGAAAGAGGTGTAGCCTACATGCTGCTTGAAATGACAGGGAGATGTGTGTGTGTGTGTGTGTGTGTGTGTGTGTGTGTGTGTGTGTGTGTGTGTGTGTGTGTGTGTGTGTGTGTGTGTGTGTGTGTGTGTGTGTGTGTGTGTGTGTGTGTGTGTGTGTGGGGGGGGGGGGTTCATAACAGAAAGGCCAGTGAGGCGTTCCTCATAGCCTGGGGGTGGGACACACGCCACTGCACTGCGAATGCACGGTGGAAAGGGAAGTCATCTGCACAGGAAATGGGCGAGCGCGCATGAGCAAAACCACAAGAAAAACATACCAGCGCCTGCTCATCTAGCCCGGCGCATGACAACACACAGATCTGGGGACATCGTTGGTTCCTGATCGGATTAACTGACTTGGAGTCAACTGAGGCTCTTCTGGTGATCAGGACCCGGTCTAGGGGACCTGGAGTGACCTGAGGGTCGGCTGGTGATCAGGACCCGGTCTAGGGGACCTGGAGTGACCTGAGAGTCTTCTGGTGATCAGGACCCGGTCTAGGGGACCTGGAGTGACCTGAGAGTCTTCTGGTGATCAGGACCCGGTCTAGGGGACATGGAGTGACCTGAGGGTCGGCTGGTGATCAGGACCCGGTCTAGGGGACATGGAGTGACCGCTGAGGGACAGAGATGTCACGACGGGATCAGAGATACCGTAGAGGAGGGGCAGGAACGTAAGTTATTTTGCGGGGAAAGTGAAAGTCCTTTAGCACCCCAGGAACATCCTCAGTGGTGTGACTGAATGTTCTTGATGACAGCATTATTCTAGACATCTATCGATAATATCTATTGTACAATTGAGAATACATTCTAGTGAACGACAAAAGCCAATGGGAGGAGACCCAGGGTCAGAGCTTGACCTGGGGGTGACGTGGGTGGGGGATTCTTACATCATTACCAACATCAGATTCTATTGTTTCTGGGAAAGGACCAGACACGGAAGGAAGACGAAACACAGAGGATCAGGGGGGAAACGTTTCAGTTTGAATGCGTTAGCGTGTCCATATATTTCCCCGGCATTACAGATGTGGATTATACAGTAGATAGTACACACACACATCCTCTGCCAGAGGAACAGAAACAATATGTCAGCACAGACATAAAGCTACAGTCCAGCTGTCTCACAGTTTGCACCAGGTTATTTTCAGTATCTTAATGGTATATCTCTTTCCTATTCATTGGCAGAAGAGTTCTTTGTTGCAGGCTTCCTCTGAACCGACTGCTGCTCCTCAGCAGCAGCATGTTCCTGAACATGTAGGCAAGGCAACTTCATTTATATAGCACTTATATAGCACACAAGGCAGGCTCAAAGTGCTTCACATATAAACATTGTCATACAATAAAATAAAATAATAGATAAGTAAAAGAAAACATATGCAAGAAATTAGTAAAATAGAAAGTTAAAAAGGCATTTTAGCAAAAAATATAGAAAATAAAGACAAAATTTAAAAAAGCTTTTTAGAAAGTGCAATGTATTTAAGATTTAGCAGAAAGCTAAAGCAAACGTAAAAGTGTTCAGTCTTGTTTTAAAGGTGTTCAGAGTTGGGGCAAGTCTTAAATCCTCAGGGAGTTTATTCCAGCTATTTGTTGCGCATAGTAACTAAAGCCTGCTTTCCCATGTTTCGTGTTTACTCTGAGGATAATTAACAGATTAGTCTCAGAAGATCTTGGTGGTCTAGAAGGCTTATGTAGTAGGAATTTTTATTTCGATGTTGAATAAAGAGGGTCCTAAGATCGAACCTTGTGGGACTTCACATGTCACGTTGGTTGATTCTGACACAAAGTCGCCAATGGAAACAAAGTAGTTCCTATTTTGTAGGTAAGACCTGAACCAATTTAAGACAATTTTAAAGCTCCACACAGTTTTCTAACCTGTCCAAAGGTATTGTATGGTCTAGAGTGTTTAATGCAGCACTGAGGTCTAGTAGCATTAGTATTGAGGTTTTGCCAGAGTCTGTGTAAAGACGGATGTCGCTTACAACTTTAATAAGGGCGCTCTCAGTGCTGTGCAGGGGTCAAAATCCTGATTGGAAGGTGTCATAGCAACCAGTTGATGCCAGGAAGTGATTAAGTTGCCGGAGGACAACTTTCTCAATCATTTACTTATGAAGGGTAGATTTGATATTGGTCTGTAGACTATGTTAGTCATGTAGGCTTGGCTAACATAGCCTCCAAGTTAGCTTCCATGCTAACCTATGCAAATATTATCTGGCAGGTGCAATGGACATGTATTATACTAAGGTACATACAAACCACAAGGGATTATTCCAAAGAGGTCAATGAAGAGGGGGAATGCTTGTGTTTCCTAATAAAACATATTTACAGAACGTATCACATACTACTTCCTTTGGCCCATAAAACTAAAGTGTCCTTGAAGACTATCTTTGATGATCTGTCAATAGTCATCAATTTTACAGGTTTATACACTTGCCCTTAAATCAACTACATAAACAATGTCCGACAAAACTTAATGTTTGAATAAAATTTGTCATCCTGTCATCCTGTCCTCTCAGGAAAAGGCGCAAAGAATAGTCTCTCCAGGGCATTCCCTCCCTCTTGGGAAAAACTTTAAGCTGTCTCTCCAGGACATTCCCTCCCTCTTGGGAAACCCTTGGAGCTGTGTCTCCAGAAAGTTCTCTCCCTCCTGGTGCCGGGGCTCAGCTGGTTAGGAAGCAGGGTTAGACAGTCCGGCTAGGATTCAACTAAAGCCAATCTCTGGTGAGGTGTCGTTAAAGGTTTGATACATCTATAACAGATTTAATGGGACACAAATCAAGCAATCTGAAACACGGTAACATCAGCTGCGTCTCCATCTGGAGGACTCACAAAGGTCTTCTGAATGTGGTGAACATCATGTATGATCTGAACATTATGTAATGATCTGAACATCATGTATGATCTGAACATTATGTAATGATCTGAACATCATGTATGATCTGAACATTATGTATGATCTGAACATTATGCATGATCTACTACAAAGATGCTACTTTCCTTCCTTTATTTCCTTGTTGAGCTCCCATTGTTCCTACTGTTGTTTTGCATTGTGCAGGTGCTCTCAGTGTGGCTGTGTTCTTCCTCACTGGTTCTATGAGAGAGAGCAGCAGCTCTTCTGTAAGAAGCACTACTGGGACCGTTTTGGGGAGCAGTGCCACGGCTGCAAAGAGACCTTCACCACAGGCCTTGTCATGGTAACCATATTTAAGTCTGCACACACCAACACCTCAGACCATTTTAGATCTACCTGTTTTATTTTTTCACCACAAACCCAAACCAACAGGGCAGGAGAGATACCATGCATACTATATCACAGATAATTACACTATCTATCCTCAGTTCTGAAGTAACTTTATGTATATGAAGAGGAAAATCAAATATGGCAACTGCCACTTGCTGATACACATTCTCTCCTGGTTTATTCTGTTTTGACTCAATGTGCATTGCAACACTCCACATGCACAAACCAGACCAGGGGTATTATTGGTTTCCTCCTGGCCCCGAAAAGCATCCGGACAGTTATAAATAACTGGGCTTTACCTTTTGCTTCATTCTACTTTTTTGGCTCTGAAAGTATCCCTTCACTGTCTTTTGATTTGATGCACCCTTTCTTATCAAAAGGTCCAGTGTTGAAGCCAAAAATAACTCTTACCTTTCACATCAGTCAGTCTTTTTGATTCTTTCTTTCTGATCTTTAAGTATCAAGGTCTTTTCAAAGAATCTGATCTAAGTATCTAGGTATTTTCCTGGCCTTACTGTGTCAGGTGGCCGGGGAGCAGAGGTTCCACCCAGAGTGCTTTACGTGTAGGAGCTGTGGAGCACTCATTGGAGATGGAGACTCATTCACGCTAGTGGAACACTCCCAACTCTACTGGTAAAGACCTTTTGGACAGCAGCTGTCTGTTAATGATTTATATTCCCTGTTTCCTATTTTTATTTCCTGTCCCTTTCCTGTTTATTATTATTTCTTTGTTATCTACCATAGCGGCAGGTGTTTCACGCGGGGGGTGGTGTCCTCCGGGGCGAGCTCCCCCTCGGCGCTGACCAGGCCCCCTCACATGGTGGCGCAGGTGTCCCTTCCCCCGCACCCCGAGGGCAGGAGGGGACTGACCCTGGCCCCCGCGCTCAGCCAGGAACAGGGGCCTCTCTTCACCGTAGCAGAGTGAGTTCTCTGCCTCCTTAAAGGAACAGTTCACCCCTTTAGAACATGGAGATGGTCTATCCCGTTAGGATCACCTGGCATTGCCAGACTACTAGAACCTCTCCTTTAAGCTTCGATCTCCAAAGAGCCTCACCATCGGACGCAGACCAAAATGAATCTGGATGAAATTGAAAACCTATAACCATTCATGGCAACGATAGGGTGACACAGCACTTCTGATAAAAATCCATCTTTCTTCTAAACCAAGTTTTAAGTGCAGTCGTCTGTTCTTCTTTTAGTGAAAATAAACTTCCTGTTCCTCCAAGACTGTTTCACAAAGCAGAATCAACAGACAGTTCTACATCAGCAGTCAGCCATCGATTTTGTTGTTTAAATAATTCTCCGGTGCTCCTCCGCCCTGTCACTGTATTTATCCAGCCTCATATTAGATCGATGAGAACGGTTGTGATGATTGGTCTATCTTGTTCTGGGCAGAGATATTTTTGGATGGGAAGGGAGCCGGACAAAAAAACAGGAGCTGGAGAGATTTGTCTGGTTCCCAGGCTACCGTTGGGGAAATTTGACAGTTTTGAAATAATGTAGTTTCACTTTCCAGTTGAATCTCTGTATTGATGTTTTGTTGACAATGAGGGCCCCCAGTGACCCCCGTTTGGCTATTGGTTGGCAGGATAAAAAGCAATTTAACTACAAACTGTCCCGAAACGCCAGCCCCCCTGAGCCTTCTGTAGCCATGTCACTGTCACTGCCCCCCCCCCCCCCCCCCACCCAACATGGCAAAGCCTCCAGAAGATAAAAACCTCCAATAACATCCAGCTGTTCCCACCTCTGTGTCCAGACTGGACCCATCCCTGCTCAGCCCCGACCTTCTGGCCTCCGTACACGTTGGGGACCACGTATTAGAGCTCAACGGTGTTCCAGTATGCAGCCTTTCCCTGGATGAGGTATGTGTTTAATAAATCAAAGCAATAACAAACTAATATTACTTTATTTGGATCTTTAATAGCGGCTTCGATAGTGAAAATACTCTCTCTCATTACTCAATAAAATCATCCGAATAACAGATCATACATAGGACAACCGTGTCCTTCTGTTGTCATGAAGTCCTACTTCACCAGACCTATGTATCTGTATCTCTAGATGAAGTGTGTGGTCAGTGACCCCACCAGGCCTCTCCAGCTCACCGTAGAGCACCACCCAGGGGAGCCCCAACCAGGGGAGCACCCCCTAGGGGAGCCCCCGGCCCCCGCAGGCTGCCAGGGGGCCGCCCAGGCCTGCTCCTGCGACCAGCCCAACAGGGTTCGACTACTATCCAGTCTGGAGGAGGAGCCAAGTTTGGGGGAGGAGCTACACCAACAAAGTCTTGAGAAGGAGGGGACCCCTCTGGGGACGGAACTAGACCCTAACCCAATCAGCACAAGGCTGTCCCCACCTCAACCCCATGGGATGCGTTCAAGACATATTCTGTACGAATTGGGATACGTTTTATGCCATAATTATGGTATTCAATTGCTGTTTGAACTGTTTGGATTTGCTTCCAGTCAATTGTTGGTTTTACTTGGCAGACGGAGCTGTAGTATCGACAAGTGTCCCTCCTCCAGTGGCTCATACCTGCTGTTCCAGAGGAGGGAGATGCTTCGTTCCGAGTCCCTCCGCGCGGACCCTGTGGACCGAGCTCACCGCATCTTCAGGCCCTCAGACCTCCTCCACGGAGAGGTGCTTGGCAAAGGCTGCTTTGGCCAAGCTGTCAAGGTAAACTGGTCTATAAAGCTATGGGTTTGCTTAGGTGGGTAGTAGATCAGCATGGGTATAGAAATGACGCTCCCTCATTGTAGGCACTCCGAGTTGGTGTAAGAGTGGAGAAACATGAGGTTTTAAAATCTGTTGAAGTACAATCCGACAGCACTTAAATGAAAGCCAAGTGTATTAGAATGACTCTATCAATGCCTTTAAAGGCCGGTTTATAGTTCTCCGTAAAGTGTATGTTGACACGGAGAGCCCTCTCCATAGCCGGAGAGCCTGTCGGAGAACCTCTTCATAGCTTACGTGCGCATCCACATATTTTTAACTATCCGTCGAGGCAATGGAGACGGTAAGGGATGTGATTGGTCCACAAAATAGCTTCCAGAATCACTTCTCTGGTTTGACTTTGCATCTTATTTACTTTATACCTTGTTTACTTTGCACATTAAGGAACAATAAAACACGAAATAGGATTTGTAAAGCTTTGGACGTTTATTTTCAAAACTATTTATATAGTTTGTAGTCAACATATAAGATCGGTCGGCGAATTGCATTGCGTATCTAACATCCCGACGGAGAACGTCAAATGCTCGAGGGGTCTGACCGGATACGGATCACAGATACGGAGTAGTATACTTTGGCCATTACACTTTAAGATGTGTAGGTTTACACATAGGTCATAACTGACCTATTAATGCTCAGAACGATACCTACCATACCATTATTTCTCACAGTAAAAAATCTTTGTCTTTATAGACTTGTAGGCTCTCTTCAAAAAGCACTCTAAAATAAATGATATATAATGGATCTTCTAGCACACCTTAAAGTACCACTTCCATCTTAACTAATAATATAGGACACTGCTTGCAAATCATTACTTTTTAATCCATTGTATAGCGTAAGGTATATAGCACACACTTATTGTGTAGCATCTTATTCTAGCTTTTTTGTATACGGAAAATGGGTTACCCTAACAATTGTTGTTGTCTAGGTGACGCACCGGGAGACTGGGGAGGTCATGGTAATGAAGGAACTGATTCGGTTTGACGAAGACACGCAGAAGACTTTTTTAAAAGAGGTACACTGGACATTAGATGGTCCAAGGTTTTCCGACTCTGTTTTTCCTTAATTTTTTGTTAAGTTACTCACTCCTTTTGCCTCGTTGACTCGTCTGCTGAGAAACCCCTTGCGACACTGCCCTGTCTTTGATAGGTGAAGGTGATGCGCTGTCTGGATCACCCCAACGTCCTCAAGTTCATCGGACTGTTCTACAAAGACGAACGACTTAACTTCGTCTCGGAATACATCCAGGGGGGGACACTCAGGGAGGCCATTGAGAAAATGGTATGATTTCCACTCATGTGAAATGTTCTCCATCCCAAGTGTCCCAATATGTTCTAAGAAACTGTATCTTCTTGTCTAGGATGACCACTTTCCATGGAGTGCCAGAGTGAGTTTTGCCAAAGATATAGCTGCTGGAATGGTAAGGCTATTTCTTTAGTGAAACACAAGCATTCTTAATACATACAGAATAAGAGTTTGGTGTATTCAAACAAAACATGTCTCCTTTCCAGGCGTATCTGCATTCTATGAATGTAATCCATCGAGACTTGAACTCTCACAACTGCTTAGTCAGAGAAGTTAGTATTTTAATATTTTTCAGCCTAAGGCACTCTAATTCATTATCACGCACACACACAAATTATACAGTACAGAATGGTCAATGCTTTTTTTGGAAAATTTTCTCTGATGACATAAGGTTCAATATTGACCCTTGACACCATATTGCAGAACCAGAGATTGGTGGTGGCAGACTTTGGGCTGGCCAGACTGGTGGTGGGAGACAGGAGTCAGGGCAGAGAGCCCCCTGCTGGCAGCGGCCCCGGGGAAGGACTGACGACGCTCCGCAGGCCTGACCGCAGGAAGCGCTACACTGTGGTGGGAAACCCCTACTGGATGGCCCCTGAGATGATCCGTGGTGAGGTTACAGGAAAATAGGTCCACAGGAAGGTTAACAAGCCAAACAGCCTACACTAATGGCCAGTGGGACTAGTAACTGAATCAGAATTTACATAGGCCAATGTTGTGGATCTAGCTGGGACACATGGATAACTTAAAGCTAAATTAACATACTCTGGATTAACGGAGGATAAATAGAAATACCAGCATCCATTCCAACCACAATTGAAAAGATGAATTTATGAATTATATAAGGCAGTCTATATATAGAAGTCTATAGTCTAATACTAATTGTAAGACAAGGGCAGTTAAGTCATAAGTTTGATGTGTGTCACCTTCCCTAAAGGGCTTTAGCATATTATTTTATTGACAACGTTGTCCCTGTGTCTTTGTGTCTACAAGGAAAGAGTTACGATGAACGAGTCGACATTTTCTCCTTTGGCATCATTGTGTGTGAGGTAAGATGTTCCGGTCAGCATCTTATTTGCAAAAACTAAATGTAATATGTGAAAATATGAATATATATTTAGTCCTTAGAGTTTATGATTTAATCTGTTTACATTCGCTTACATTTAGCGAATGTGTGGAAGGGATTTCAGTAAACACCCTTGTCACGCTTAGCGTCTGACAATATTCTGGTGCTTTACCCCAAGATCATAGGAAGGGTGAGCGCCGACCCAGACTTCCTTCCCAGGAACCGGGACTTTGGTCTGAATGTGTTTGGCTTCCTGGAGCAGTACCACCCCTCAGACTGCCCCCCCGCCTACCTCCCCCTGGCTGCCCTCTGCTGTGACCTGGAGGCTGACACCCGGTAACCAATCACAGCCCGCTCTCTTTGGTCACCATGGTCACTGTACATTTGGTAGGACATGGTGGAGGTAACAGCCTATTTAGGATTCTCAGCACACAGTTACTGCATCCATAGTGATAAACTACAATCATAAATGCATAATTATCACGATTGTTTACATGTATTGATCATCCTTAGTGGTAAACTACAATCATAAAAATATAATTATCGCTACTGTTTATGTGTATTTCTTATAGCAATCTGCGCTACTAGCCAGTATTTACTTGCACTGGGATACACGAATATCGGTTGCTTTTGATACCATGACACTTATTCTAATAGAACGGATATCGCCACACTATTTAACATTAAAAGTGTGTGAGGCCATTATTAGTGAATTCTCTGATTATCGCGGACAGTGGTGGGGGGGCGGAGCTGGTCTCACTGGGGGGTACGCGGGGCGGCCCAGGGGGAGGGGGAAGCTTTTCTACACCGAAAGTGTGACGTCACAGTGTGCTTGCCTTAAATCCCTAATAAAGCAACATCATACCATGGCTGGCCACATATTCGTCATTTTTGTACAAAATACAGCGAGTGCTGAAGTCAAGGAGATAGTTGAGAAGTCTGACCTGAGGGTTTTATTTCAATTAAAAGTAGTCGACAGATGTGTACCCAAGATCAAGAATAGACCTATGAGGGTTTTCTGGAGAAAAAACCCTCACGGGTTGTTCCCACGGTTAAAATAATCTTTTTAGGTTTTAAGAATATAATTAACCCCCTCTCCTCCCTCCCTCCATATCTCTGTCTCCAGTCCTTCGTTTCCCAGGTTAGAGGAGTGGCTGGACAACCTCCTGATGCACCTTGACATCCGCCTGCCTTTGCTGTCTGAACTGGAGCAGCACCAGAGAGCCTTCTGGGACCGCCACACGGCCCCCCAGTGCTCCCCGGACCCCCCGCCCGCGCCAGACCCCCAAGGGTCAGGCGGGGCCTCAGACCCCTCGCCACCCATTGCTCCAGACCCACAGGGGACAGGCAGGGCTCCGGACCCCCCGCCATCCAGGGCCACAGACCCCCAGGGTATGGGCGGCCCAGACAGCAGCAGTCCCGACCCCGGCCCTCCATCACAGACCCCGGGACAAGGACCAGTCCCCTTGGGGGAGGCGAGAGCGTACCCTGGAGACTCTGACGGAGTTATGAAGGGCCGTGCGGCGGACCCCCTGCGTTCACACAGTCCTCAACACAAGCCTCCAGAGGGAGATTCAAACCTGGACGCGTGGAGCGCATGTGAGAGGAAACCCCATTCGGAGGGTCCTGAGGCCGGGGCCCCGTCCCAGAGTTCACCGCCGGCCCCCAGCCTGGCAGGGGGCCCAAACCGCAGTAGCAGGAGGAGGTGCAGGGTACTATGGGACAGAAACACGGAGAGCAGCTCCTTTCTGTGACGCTCCGCCTGCATGTCCTAAGGTTGGGGCGGAGCTCACTGGACCCTCAATGTGAAATAAAAGACCTATATTTATTTTGTCTCATGGATAGAGAATGAATGAATGGATTTACTAAGACCACAACTAACCACAAGGCCTTCATAACCATGCAGTATGCCAAAGCCGAAAAGGACACACGCACAGTCGCACACACTCATCTTATGCAAAACAATCTGTTTTATCATCAACATTCAGTCACTGCAAAGATTTAAAGACTAGCCTCTTACCATAAGTTAGAATGGACCCAAAGTATGTGATTGATACAGTCTGGTTCGGCTTTCGCTTGCTATCCGTTTTAAGTATGACTTCTCAACATGTCTTTCCTGTGTTAGGCGCACATGGCTAATTTGCATACGAGCACAAAAATTTAACTACTAATGCTGCCTTTTGATTGGCTGAGCTACTAGTAGGCTAAGTTATAGCCTACTAGTAGCGAAAACGCCGGCTTTGTAAACAAAAACAATGGCGGCTTCTTCGCGTTTTGATGAAGTTTCTGACGATTTTATAAGCTCATTATTAGATAAATCGATATTAAATTATTTTCTGGATATTTTTTCATGTTTTTACTGCCCTACCAGAGTTGAATTTTACTAAAACAATTATCCCGAGATAGCGAACCAATCAAATTGCGCAATCTTAGGAGGTTCACGTGTAGCATATACTAACATATCTAATAACTAATATATCTATGTTTTTATCTATGTATCTGTATAATCTGCTGAATACTCTTACTAGTCTCTACTCTCAAATGGTCTCAATGGGCTTTGGTCTGGTGTCTCCCCAACGTGACGTCATGCAATGCATTCTGGGGGAAATGAGAAGCTACCGCAAAACGCTCAAATACTACCTACTTTTTCGTATTAAATTCCGTTTTGTGATACCCACCAACATTAAATACAATGGATAACAGTTAAAATGTTTATTACCAACAAGAAAATTGCGCAAATTCGAAAAAAAAATTGCCCTGCACCATGGCCTTTAAGTAAAGCAATTTGTAAAACATTTTAAATGTTTTATGATCTTAATTATTATAGGCTTCAAGTTGTCATTTGGTAAGAATAAAGATTTATTGATTTTAGTCAAGCACCCAATAACCAACCGCGTCGCTATGACAGAAGGCAGCTGCGGTCCTTGATTTCCGTTCTGAGGTCGTTTCCAGTTGAAGTTGTTACTAAATGATTTGATTTAAAAGATAACGACTTTTTTAGGTAGATGATTTCATTTAAAAGAACACAGATTGTTCGGTAGATGCAGCAGTCGGTCGGTTAGTTATCATGAAGAAGTCGAAATATATCGATAGACGAGGTAAACCATAGGCAACGCCAGATTTCTTAATCTTGTTTCGCAAATGTGTTCTGTTTAATTTAATTAATTAACACCTTCAGAAAACATAACGTAGGCTTACCTGGAATGTAGACGTGTAGACCGAACTTCTCATGTGTGGCATCGTATTGGACAGAAGCAGGCTGTAAAGGTTAAGTAAACTCCACGTATCATTTAGTAAAGGGACTCCTTAAGTGTTTTTGATAATCGGGGGATGATGGGTAAAGGTTTCTGCCGGTGTGAAGTGAGCCCACTTACCCTTCCCTTAGCTCGTCATATATCTCCTAGGGGGGTCACTCACTTACCTTTAGATGAAGATGATGATGTAATGCTTTCCATTCTGAATCCCTGCAGCTGTGGCTACGCAGACTGACGAGGTGCAAGGTTAGCCTGTATATTGATCATATATCAATCATCCAGAATAGTTGCCGTTTCCCAGTTGAGCGTTAATGTGACAAACTATAGCCTCCGTCTTTTCTCTCTTTGTGGCCATCCCTTTTCTTCATGGACCCTCCAACTGGACGTCTGAGCAGGAGGTCAGGTAGGTCCCCTCCTCTGACCATGCAACCACTTAGAACAAGTTCAAGTTAAGAAGAACGAACTGTGAAGAAAATAATTCCTACAAACTAAAAATGTAGAGGATGCTGAAATAGTCTCACTGATTTCAGTCGCTCAGTTCACTGTTCCCATTGTACGAGCTGCCGAGCGAGGATGAGGGAGCAGACCCTGAGACCGCTCTAGAAGAGCCTCAGGACCCGGGCCTTCAGGACATGGACCCTGTAAGACCCTGCAGAATAAGGCTCAGGGAAACAAACCTTCAGCCCTGCTTCCTTTACATGATGATAAACTCTCTCTCTCTCTCTCCTCTCTCTTCTCTCTCTCTCTCTCTCTCTCTCTCTCTCTCTCTCTCTCTCTCTCTCTCTCTCTCTCTCTCTCTCTCTCTCTCTCTCTCTCTCTCATATTGTCTATTTTGAATTCCAAATCAATTGAAAACCAAGTGCATTCATGGTGGTATGTGCTGCAGGATACAGGCAGGATGTATGTAGGCCTGGCCGGCCTACCCAGGCAGGTGCACCAGAGCTGTGTGGCCAAGGGCTTTGACCTCACACTGATGGTCGTAGGTGAGAGGACCTAGAAGTAGAACTCAGAATTTTGTGTTGTGTTGACCCAACATGAGGTGTAGAATATAACTTCTTGATGAGGGACAGCAATAAGTTCAAAACATCTTTATACCTTCCTAAAGATTAGGAAGTGAACAATCAACAAATCAACAATAGATGAAGGCATACAAACATCATCATATTGTTTTCCTCAAATATAATGCCTGGCCCGCTCACTCTCCTCTCACTCCTCTATTTCTCTTTCTCCCCCTCGCCCTCTCCCTCTTCTCTTTTTCTTTCTCTCCCTGAACCTCACTCCTCCCCCGATCTCCATTCTCATTGGTCCAGGAGAGTCTGGCTTGGGGAAGTCCACCCTGGTGAACTCCTTGTTCCTTGTGGACCTCTATAAGGACAGGCTCCTCCCCAGCGCATCAGGTACTGGCAGCTGTAGTGTGGCCTCACGTACCCTTCACTTTGCTGAGGTTCATCAAATGATCAGGCAGGGTCCAATTACTTAAACTGAAAGGGAACACAAAGTACTGTGATCAACGGGAATAGGTGCACGGACAGATAAACAGTAGTGGAGACAAAGTCACACAAAGTACAAATCACATTTGTGTTGCCCATTTGGATCGTTTAAGGTAGGTCAAGTACATCTGATTAGTAAAGGAGGCATCAAACCAAGTCGGGGGTATTGGAGTCAATCCTTTTTGGGAACAGTTCTGACCTCATAATAATTTATATTTCTACTCTGATATTCTAGAAAACGTCACTCAGACCATGTCCATCACTAGGAAAACGGCGGCCATTGAAGAGAAGGGGATCAGGTTGAGGCTGACGGTGGTGGACACACCAGGTTTTGGTGCTGCCCTAGACAACAGGGAGAGGTGTGCTGCCCTATAAGAACACGTGTGCGTGTGTGGTGTGTGTGTGTGTGTGTGTGTGTGTGTGTGTGTGTGTGTGTGTGTGTGTGTGTGTGTGTGTGTGTGTGTGTGTGTGTGTGTGTGTGTGTGTGTGTGTGTGTGTGTGTGTGTGTTTATGCTTTTGGTATTCTGAATATTTATCATACAGTAATACTGCTCATGTCAATTAATCATCATGTTTTGTAAAAGAAGGGCATCCCATTAATGGACTATACCAGTTTGGGTGAAACCTTTCTTCTGCTTTGCTAATACAGTTTCGTTATCAATATAATATATTGCATAATATCAAATGCACGTTCCCTGGGCTCCTATGCTGTGTGTATGTACGTGCACGTTTCCTGTTCTCCTATGCTGTGAGTATGTACTTTCCCGTTCCATGTGCTTCTATGCTGTGTGTGTTTCCTCGCGGAGCAGTAGGATGCAGGCGTCCGATTACATAAAGGAGCAGTTTGAAGCGTACCGGAGGGACGAGACGGCTCTGAACCGCCGGAACATCCAGGACAACAGAGTGCACTGCTGCCTGTACTTCATCTCTCCCTTTGGCCACGGGTACCACACACACACACACACACACAACACACACACGCACAGAGGCACACGCACACACACACACACACACTCAAATGGATTTTAACCGGATCAAGCACTTAAAACAATTTAAACGTGAAACAGTATAAGTTAGACCAACTTAAAAAACATTACATGTGTATAAATCTTAAGCAAGCAAAGGATTAATAGATGAATCCCAGAGTGTGAACAACATAGCACATCGCTCTGTCCAGCCTGAAGCCGCTGGACATTGCGTGCATGAGGTCCCTGCAGGACATGGTCAACCTGGTTCCAGTGGTGGCCAAGGCGGACTCCCTCACGAAGGCAGAGCTCCAGGTCAAGAAGGCCAGGGTGAGCGGGAGGAGGGCTACGTTTGTTTTGCGGTTTGAATTTGAGAAGGAATATATACAGCAACACTGAAACGCATTCCAATTGCAATAATTTCCCTGCTTCAAAGCCCTGAAAAATAATGTTCTACTTCCTGCTTCCTACTTCCTTTCAGATTCTGAAAGACATAGCAAGCCACAAGATCAAGATCTTCCAGTTCCTTTGTGAGGACGAAGACGAGTTGTGGCCGTCGGATCTGGAGATACAGGTGAGAGGAGCTCCAGAACCGAGTATTTATACAGTAACAGTCATCCAGCGCCTTGTGTAACAGGCATCCAGCCACACAGCGCCTTGTGAAGTAATGAGCGTCCAGCCACACATCGCCTTGTTCTTCTCTTCCAGAACAGCATCCCGTTTGCCGTCATTGGAGGTAACGCAACCATAGAGTCTAACGACAAGTGTTACCTGGCCCGGGTTTACCCCTGGGGCGCGGTGAACGGTACTGAACCAACACTCACGCTAGCGCACACACACACACACACACACACACACACACACAGAGACATACATAAACACATGCATACTGACAGACACACACACACACACACACACACACACACACACACACACACACACACACACACACACACACACACACACACACACACACACACACACACACACACACACACACACACACACACACACACACACACACACATCCTCTGTGCCACTGATCACAGCCCATGTCAAGTGGGCATCATGTAGCAGGACAAAAATATCGCCCATATAGGACACGAACATCATCTCTTTGTGGAGTGAATTTGGCATCAAGCATCAGAATAATATAGACTGAGGAATACAAACCTGACTCTGGCTCTGTGTTCCCCCGCTCCTCGCCAGCCTGTTCTGTGTGCTTGTGTTGTTTTCAGTGGAGAGTCCGGCCAACAGCGACTTCTCTCTGCTGAGACGGATGTTAGTGACCAATCACATGCAGGCCATGAAGGACTTCACTCACCACACGCTCTATGAAAACTACCGGGTCAAAGTTCACCAGAGGAGCCACAAGCCCACATGGAGACCTGTTGCAAACAAAGACCAATGTAATACGTACAGCTATATTAAACATGATGTATAATCATGTTGTATATTATACTGAATCTGAAACTCACCGTATGTTTGTATCTATTGGCAGAACGGAGAGGCTGCTCCAGATGACCCATGAACCATCACCAAGCATTTACAGAACAATAATAAATCACTACAGTATTTTATTGTTATTGCTTGTATTATTGATGGTTTGCATTACACGCCAGTCTATGAGTTATGTAACCATTTAAGACAAAACAACCCATTAATTTTTTTATCTTCTGAAAATGATTAAATCTCACCTATCTATGTCATGTTGAGTCCATGCAAACTTTACAGCCAAATCTTGTTGGAGGAGGAATTGGCAGAACTATTATTTATAGCTCACAAGTCATCGATACAATCAAAAATAAAAAAGGGAAGACTTTATTAAAAATATTCACAGGTAAAATAATTATAAATGGTCAACGTTCTCTATATCCGGTGGACCGTTACATTAAGTGACCATCAGGTGCTGATCGCCTTATCATACCCCAAGTCCATGAGTCATACGGGACGTAAACCATGCGCTCAACTTAGTGAGCGCTTTTCGGGTTTGTTGAAGGAGGCGGTGTTGCGGCTCCAGGACAGACGCTGAGCCCCGCGTCATGGAGCACATGTCCTCTCCCGTGAGGTTTCGCAGCGACATCAGAGGTACGTCTACGACATGATCATCAGAGACCCCGTTGTTCTCCATGTTGGCCTATAGCTTCACACCTAAACACTTATACTACGTTCGTTTGTTGATAATTTCCTTGCGTTTCAAATGCATGTTTTTGTTTACAACTTAAGCCGCCTTTAAACTGCCCGCATTACTCCAATCCCATGCTGTCATTCGAACCTCTGCCCCCTCCTACCTGCAGCGAGACTGGAGGTAAGAGCTTTTGGAGACATAGTTCTAGAATAGTATAAAAATATGGTGTGTGTGTGTGTGTGTGTGTGTGTGTGTGTGTGTGTGTTGTGTGTGTGTGTGTGTGTGTGTGTGTGTGTGTGTGTGTGTGTGTGTCTGTGTGTCTGTGTGTGTCTGTGTGTCTGTGTGTGCGTGTGCGTGCGCGTGTGTTAAATCTTGAAGCCCCGCCCACAAAAGAATTAGCAAGTAGGTTAAGCCTCTTGTTGGGTGTGAGTAATTAGAGGGAACAGACAGGGACACAATCTTTGTGCTCTACGACTCAGCTGTATTCTGATGTGTGATGCTATAGTTTATAGTGAATAGTTTGTGTGTGCATGTCATCATGGATACCAATTTCTACCTGTAACTCTGGTTACTGTAACTCTGGTTACCACCTACCTGTAACTCTGGTTACTATCTACCTGTACCTCTGGTTTACTACCTGTAACTCTGGCTACTGCATACCTGTAACTCTGGTTATACCGACCTGTAACTCTCTACCTACCTGTTACTCTGGTTACTACCTGCAACACCTACCTGTTCTCTCTTAACTACCTATTACTCTGGTTACTACCTACCTGTAACTCTCTACCTACCTGTAACTCTCTGGTTAGCCTACTACCTATGTGTACCTCTCATGTTAACAGCTTACATTAGTGTCTCAGGATACGTTGGGGTCCAGCCTCAGGCAGTGATCAGCAGTAACTGTGATGGTATACTACAATCACAGCCTCATGCTTATCAGCCCATCCTTGTATATTGTCTTCAGATGCTATTTCAATGTCTGAGGGTCATCTAGTTAAAATTTGTATTTTATATCTGAAATAAATGGAGACAACAAGACCTGTATTCTATCATTGCAGGATAATTGCATTCAGCTTACCTTACGGCTTAACAAATACATTTGCATTAACAGTACTGTGTTACTATATGCTTAGATACTGTTAGTCCGTAATGGAGCAGTAGGAAAAGACAGTGGGGTCCCTCTTTAATACTTCTGTGTAGCCTGTGTTTATTCTTGTACGGAAGTACTGCAAAAAAGGCCAATTCAAACGTGTACCATTCAGAAATTAGTCCATTATGTATATTAAAGGAAATACTATATATATATATATATATATATATATATATATATATATATATATATATATATATATATATATATATATATATATATATATATATATATATTATACACATATACAATACACACACACACACACACACACACACACACACACAGGAACCTGTGTATTACAGGTATGTTACTCCTGGTAACTACCTGAGTATGCAATAAGTTTGATTTAGTTGTTATGTTGTTTAGTTGTTAGGTATCTTTATTCAGACCGGTACAGAGAGTGTGTTCTGTCCTCACATTATCCTTCATAAAGTTAACAGCTTAAACTTGACTAAGACGACCTGGACAATCACATAGAGCCATGCAGTCCCTATTGGCGCCACCAGAGGGGGAAACATAGAGCCATGCAGTTCTTATTATAGAAACATAGAGCCATGCAGTTCCTATTAGCGCCACCAGATAGAAACATAGAGCCATGCAGTTCCTATTGGCGCCACCAGAGGGGGCAACATAGAGCCATGCAGTTCTTATTGGCGCCACCAGAGGGGGCAACATAGAGCCATGCAGTTCAGTGTGCTGCGTTGTGTTGCAGTACAGTTTGAGCGGGTCAATAAGGACTCGGAGTATATTCCAATGTCTCCTACCAGCGTTCCAGTCTGTCCATTGAGGAAGAGGAAGACCTGGCCCGCCCCCGCGCCACAAAGGACCTCCTCCCCACCATGAGGGACCTCCCCCCCGCCACCAGGGACCTCCCCCATCTCCCCCACTCCACCAAGGACCTCCCCCAACTCCTCCCTGCCACCTGGGCCCTCCCGCCACCCCCCCGTCCTGAGGGGCCCCTCCCAGTCGGGGGTGAAGAAGGTGAACCGGAGCCCAAGCCGACAGAGGCCCCACACGCCACAGGGGCCCCACACGCCACAGGGGCCTCGCGTCCACCTGCGGCCTGCAGCCCTGCAGGCTCTGCCGTCCAAGAGACCCCTCCTCCACCCCTGAAGCCCCGCCCCTCTGCCCCGGAGACCCCTCCTCCACCCCTGAAGGCCCGCCTCTCCGCCCCGGAGACCCCTCCTCCACCCCTGAAGGCCCGCCCCTCCTCCCCGGAGACCCCTCCTCCACCCGTGAAGGCCCGCTCCTCCGCCCCGGAGACCCCTCCTCCACCCCTAGCCCCGCCCCTGAAGGCCCGCTCCTCCGCCCCGGAGACCCCTCCTCCACCCGCTGAAGGCCCGCCCCTCCGCCCCAGAGACCCCTCCTCCACCCTTGACCCCCCGCCGCTCCACCCCTGAGACCCCTCCTCCACCCCTGAAGCCCTGGCGCTCCACCCGGGCGGACAGCGACCTCCAGCCACTGCAGCTGCGGTCCCAGATGGTGAGGCAGGGCTCGCTGGACTCCCCACTCAGCCCCGCCTTGCGGCCACGCAGCCCCTGGGCCCGCCTGGACCCCTACGACTCCCCAGAGGTACGCTGAGGGGGTGGGTAGGGCTCCAGCAGGCTGTGGACCAGTAGCCAGGAACCAACAGACAGGAGAGACCAGGTCCAGACAGGAGAGACCCGGAGACACAGGAAAGACCAGGTCCAGACAGGAGAGACCAGGTCCAGACAGGACAGGCCAGGTCCAGACAGGAGAGAGCAGGTCCAGACAGGAGAGACAGGAGAGACCAGGTCCAGACAGGAGAGACCAGGAGAGACTGGAGAGACTAGGTCCAGACAGAAGGGACCAGAAGTGACGAGGAGAGACAAGGTCCAGGAGAGACAGGAGAGAACAGGTTACAGATAGGAGAGACCAGGTTCAGACAGGAGAGGCCAGGTTCCTTTAGATTAGGTGTTATGAGATGTATTCTCAATGTTGTCTCTGACAGTCACTCAGGGCTCTAGAATTAAACTCAATAATGTCCAGTAGTTTGAGATAAGATTTAGCTACAGCCAAGATGCTTCAGCACACGATGAAGGCATTTAAGTGGTACCTTTATTTATGTACATTTGAATGTCAAGGGAACACACTCACTGATGTAATGTGATTCTTGAATAAGCAGGTGTGAATTTGTTTTGTGTGGTAGCTGTCGGTAAATACAGGTTAACTCATAAAGTAGTTTATTCTTTGTTACAAAAACAAAGGTGTTGTTGCAGCAGTTGCTGTATTTGAACGCCCGTCCCCACGAGGTATGAAGGGACTGTGTGTGCCCAGCAGGACCAGGACAAGGAGTATGTCGGCTTTGCCACGCTGCCCAGCCAGGTGAACCGCAAGACGGTGAAGAAGGGCTTCACCTTCACCCTCATGGTCACAGGTCAGTCCCACCACAGAGACATCCGGGTGTGAAACCCCTGACGCCTTGCACTGATCTTTACACGTGTCTGCATTTGTAATCAAATTGTAATTGCTCATATCCCATTTTCATTAGATGTTATACCTAATTGATAATCAGTCAGATTCTTGAGAAACAAGCTGTGCTTTGCCTGCCACTGCGCATTGTGTTTGGTGTCTAGGGGAATCTGGTTTGGGTAAATCCACCCTGATCAACAGTCTGTTCCTCACCGATCTCTACAAAGACAGGAAGGTTCCCAACGCTGAAGGTGAGACCAGATCCACAGTTCTCCCTCACTTTGGCCCAACTCTGTTTAGGAGTAGGAACATGTTGACTGTGCTTCATCTGTGACAGCATTGTAAACCTTCTGCGTTTTAGGATTTTGTTTCGGTAAATCTAGTGGTCCTTAATTAATGTCATGTAGCGTGCCGTGTCAAAGTTGAAATCCGTTCAACTTTGAAGCCGGAAGTCGGGCGCATGGCCCTCTCTCCCCTGGACCTGCCGGGCCACTCAGAGCCAAGGCACGACAGAGAAGGAGCGGAGAGGAGCACGACAATCAACAACCCACCAAAAAGACACGATCTCAAACTATGTTTCTCCTCCAGTGAGAGGTTAATACCCGATGCGCCATGTGATCGATAGGAAAGACTCCCCAAACCAGTCAGGAATTGAGGCAATGGTTGGTCAGCAACGAGCGTGAGGTCTTGAATCAGAACGGTCTCAGAGGCCAGCGAACCGTCAGCCCGGCCAGATGTTCTCCATGAGCAGATGTTCTCCATGAGCAGATGTTCTCCATGAGCAGATGTTCTCCATGAGCAGATGTTCTCCATGAGCAGATGTTCTCCATGAGCAGATGTTCTCCATGAGCAGATGTTCTCCATGAGCAGATGTTCTCCATGAGCATTTCACCCTGAGCTGACGGGTTGCTGTTCTTTCTAACGAGTAACACCCTCAAGGATCCTTGCTCAGCCTGCGTTCACCTTGGTGGGTGTGCTCTGTGTCTCTAGAACGGATCCTCCAGACGGTTGGCATCGTCAAACACACCGTGGGCATCGAGGAGAAAGGGGTCCGACTCCGGCTGAACATCATCGACACGCCGGGCTTTGGAGACGCTGTCAACAACACAAAGAGGTGAGGCTGGAACCTGTATGATTAATACCAGAGGTGAGGCCAGAACCTGTATGATCAGTAATGATCATGTCAAGTCATGTGACGAACACGAAAAGATCATGGAAAATGGACCATTGTCCTACAATGGTCGAACCGTGTGCCAAAGCTCTGAGCGCTCCATGGTGACGTAGACAAACTTGTTCCTCAGCTGGAAGGAGGTGGAGGACTACGTGGACCAGCAGTTTGAGCAGTACTTCAGGGAAGAGAGCGGGCTGAACAGGAAGAACATCCAGGACCACAGAGTGCACTGCTGCCTCTACTTCATCTCCCCCTCCGGCCACGGGTAAGAGACGCACACACACACACACACACACACACAACACGACTGAAATGCAAAGGAACACACCACTTCTGCATTCACACACAAAATAACATGGGCATACTCATGTGCGCTCACATAGATTCAGACCGCACATAAACAGTACAATGTGTTGAGGGAAGTATACCAAAGTGTTTGACTCTAATCATAGTATTTTCCTGAATTGTTTTGAAGTAAATTATATTGTTATAATTAACTGATTATCGGTATCATTAATCCAGAAGGGAAACAATGTTGTCAATTAATTCCTCCAGGCAATATGCACTGTTTTGCGTCGCCAGCATTGCGGTGTTAATTGTGTTAATCTATCATTGTTAAGAGATTGTGAGAAAAAAAAATGAACTGTGTGTGTGTGTGTGCATTGTGGTGTTGTGTGTGTGTGATGCTGTGTGTTGTGTGTGTGTGTGATGTGTAAGTGTGTGTGTGTGTGTGTGTGTGTGTGTGTGTGTGTGTGTGTGTGTGTACACTCCCCAGTCTCCGTCCCCTGGATGTGGAGTGCATGAGGGCCTTGCATCAGAAGGTCAACATAGTTCCTGTCCTGGCCAAGGCTGACAGTCTCACCCCCGTTGAGGTCCGCAACAAGAAGCTGAAGGTGTGGAACCATGCATCTCACACACACACACGCACGCACGCGAGCATGCACGCACGCACACACACACACACACACACACACACACACACACACACACACACACACACACACACACACACACACACACACACACACACACACACACACACACACACACAGTCATCTCTAAGGTTACAGTGAGTCCCTTAATTAGTCAACCAAAATATTAAGGCTATCAAGAGGATTAACAGCCAATCAAAGTCATCTCATGAATTCCCTTTGTGACCTTTCTGAAGCGTGTGTCTCCTTGTTTATTCCAGATCAGGCAGGAGATTGAACAGTTTGGGATCAACATCTACCAGTTTCCCGAGTGTGACTCAGATGAAGATGAAGAATTCCAACTACAGGATCAAATCCTCAAGGTTCCTGATCTTGAATTCAAGACTGTTGAAGCCACATTGATGAGGATGGATGCTAATCACAGAGCTAGCCGCGCTGCCGCTAGTCTTTAATATCAATCGCTCATTGTCCTTCAGTTTCCTTTCAGTCTGTTTTTGGTCTGTATATCTCACTTCCTGACTCCCTCCTCTTCTGTGTGTGTCCATCTCTATCTATACCTCCCTCTCTGCAGAACAGTGTCCCCTTCGCAGTCATTGGCAGCAACCTTCAGGTTGAGAGTGAAGGCCGAAGGTTCAGAGGTCGACTCTATCCGTGGGGGCTTGTAGAAGGCAAGAAACACACACACACACACGTTGGGCAGTTGAAGAAATCTCCAGCATTAGAAGGACTCTAAACCGTATAGCATGAGACAATTCAAAGGCCAGTTTGTTTGAGCTCCCAGTTAATTGTTGACATAGTCTTATGTCGAGATTTAAATCAGACTTAAGAATTTTTTGTTCAACTCAACCCTCTGTGGTGGTGGACTCATTCAGAAATTGGTCAGTTGCTGATCAATCACCTCCATTCTATCCAAAACGAATTACAACCTTTTCTTAAAGGGCCAGTTTGCCCCTAACATAATGACGCACCCTGCTGGTGTACAGGAACTGATTTGAAATGATAACATCTCCAACTCATCTCTCTACAATTAAAATCGGAGGCCCCAAGGGCCAGTTTTGCATCACTTTGGAGAAACTCTTTTCCACTACCTGAACGGTTGTTTACGAATGTGTAAAGCAGACCTGGCTGATTGGTCTCTGTAGTGCTGGTCTCTGTAGTAATGATCTCTATAGCGCTGGTCTCTATGTAGCTCCGGTCTCTGTGATGCTGGTCTCTGTGTAGTACTGGTCTCTATAGCGCTGGCTTGTGTAGCTCTGGTCTCTGTAGCGCTGGTCTCTGTAGTGCTGGTCTCTGTAGTGCTGGTCTCTCTGTAGTGCTGGCCTCTGTAGTGCTGGTCTCTGTAGTGCTGGTCTCTCTGTAGTGCTGGTCTCTGTAGTGCTGGTCTCTGCAGCGCTGGTCTCTATGTAGCTGCTGGTCTCTGTAGTGCTGGTCTCTGCAGCGCTGGTCTCTAGTAGTGCTGGTCTCTTTAGCGCTGGTCTCTGTAGTGCTGGTCTCTGTGTAACTCTGGTTTCTGGAGCGCTGGTCTCTGTAGCGCTACAGGTCTCTGTGTAGTACTGGTCTCATAGCGCTGGCCTCTCTGTAGCGCTGGTCTCTGCAGTGCGGTCTCTGTAGCGCTGGTCTCTATGTCTCTGCTGTTCTCTTCTGCCTGCTGTTGTAGTGTAATGTGATGTGGCTGGTGTCTGGTGTCTTTGTAGTGGAGAACCCCGAGCACTCGGACTTCCTGCTGCTGAGGAACATGCTGGTCCGGACCCACATGCAGGACCTGAAGGACGTGACCCGGGAGAACCACTACGAGAACTACCGGGCCCAGTGCATCCAGAGCATGACCCGCATGGTGGTGCAGGAGAGGAGGCGCAGGTCAGTCGCCCAGGGGCCGGCCAGGGGTCACCCAGGAGTCCCCCTTGGGCGTGGGAGTCATGGGTTGAGCGATCCATTTGAAGTATGTTGAGAGAAATTACATTTTGGTGTGTGTATCTGTGTGTGTGTGTGTGTGTGTGTGTGTGTGTGTGTGTGTGTGTGTGTTTGTGTGGTGTGTGTGTGTGTGTGTGTGTGTGTGTGTGTGTGTGTGTGTGTGTGTGTGCGCGCGTGCATGTGTTTGTTTGGGTGCAGTCTGTGTGACCAGATCCAACATGAGAACAGCGCAGACGTTCCCCTTCCTCTGGCGGTCATCACCAGCGAGAAGGAGAGGCTGATCTTGGAGAAAGATCAGGAAGTGCGTCTTATACATATCCTCATGTTCTTGTCCACTTCGCCATGTTCTGCCTCTCTTCATCTGCTGTCTGTCTGTCTGTCTGTGGTCCCGCTGTAGTTGAGGAGGATGCAGGAGGTACTGGAAAGGATTCAAGAGCAGATGCTGCAGAACCACAGAGACGGCTTCTAAAAAGAAACCAAGGGAAAGATGAGGACCAGCCGAGAGCACGTTGAAGACCAGCTCGGACACGGCTTCTTGGACAGCGCCAAATACTGGAGGAAGGGTGCAGTGGCTGTTGAATCATAGGCATAGAAGAGACTGAGACTCTGTGTGGACGGGGCCTCAATTCTACCATGGAAACCAAATTCTAAGCTACTTCCAGGGGTCCTGTCCTTGGGGTCTGAGTTAACAGCTCCATTAGTCCTGTTTTGGGGGATCGGCTAGTTAACGGCTCAAATAGTCATATGTTGGGGTCTTAGTTAACGGCTTGTTGGGCGATCTAGGACGTCCATAGGAACAATTTTTTCTTACTGATTTTTGTATTTTTTTCCATTTAATATCAATTTAACCTTTTTATTTGCAATTTGAGACCAAATAATAAATTATTCCAAACTTTATCAACCTGTTGTCAGATATTTTCATAAATAGTAAATCAGAATCTAGGTTCCTATAACAAATGTAGGTGTGATTCAGAGACGACACCAGGAGAACACTGTGTTGTAAAGGTAATAAGATTTATCAAGAATCTTCATTTCATCAGAATCATTTTTTCATTTATTATTTTATCCAATATCATGTTATTTCAAACAGTGGACATTTCGATCTAAAAGCAGCCCAAAAGGTACAGGCCATATAGAACTTAAAACTTTCTCCATAGGGAAAACATGTTCTTTGTATTCATATATAATATCAATGTAGCATGAGGTCAAGAGGCTGCTCTCGTTCTGCAGTGTTGTTACATGGTCCCGCAAATAAAGTTACATCCATCCAAAGAAAGAAACTCACCCAAACAGCAGTCTACATGCAAATAAACGTGGCATGGTTAAAACTTTAAAATACATACACTCATATGCCAAAACGTGCATACAATCACAAATGTACAAAATATTCATACGTTCATACAAATGTTACAAAAATCGTACAGATTTTTTGACAATTTGTTATGTAGAGAAGAATAAATCTTTTTTTTCTTTCTTTTTTTAAATATCTTTTCACTCACCGTCTCAGACTAACAAAAAACAAGTAAAAAAGACCAAAGTGGAACAGACCTTCCTCAGATTCCTCCGGTCACAAGTGGACACACAAAGCGGACAAAGCTGTCACAGTGTTAAACGGGCGGGGGGGGGGGGGGGGGGGGGTTATATATATATATAAATTATGTTCAGTAATGATATATATAACTAAGTACACTCATCTGGCCAAGCATACACACACTTCCCTCATGCACAGGGCACAAGTTTACACAACCAACACACAGTCATGCAGCAGGTTGGGATTAACTTGGATATAGAGAATATAAAACGACTAGTCAAGAGGTTCAGAGAAGGAGGATGCTGGCGTTGACCACTGCTTGCTTCATTCATAGATTACTTTACACCAGAGCTCCTCTAAGTTGGTGTAGCAGTGTGAGGAACACGTCAATGGATTTGACACACACACGCACACACACACACACACACACACACACACACTCGTTACAAAATGTTACCAGTGTTTCCAGCCTAATTCTCTAAATGAGGTCTGGAAATTGGATCCGCCTGATGAATTTGCTGTGGCGTTTTAGACATCATCACCAAAGCCATGACATCATCGGGTGAGCTCCTGCCATGGCCTCGTATGCAGCTGCCACTGGTGTGTAAGAAGATGTCCAGCCATGCAGAAAAGATCTTCCTTCATTGATCTGTGCTATGTTTTTAGAAGAGGGTGCAAAGCCGTTATTCTCTCCTGGGTAAAGGAGGCTGGTGTGGAGAGTGACAGCAGGACTCACCTGAACGGTGGGCTTTGGGGAGGGGGGGGAGGGGAAGGGCATAACTCATCCTCCTACTTATAGACACTGGTGACCCATGGCAACAATGACCATCATCAAACCAAGTTTGTAAAACATGATGGAAGATTGGAATCTAAGCGGCTCTTGGACCACCAGAGAGGAGCCCTTAAGCTACACGCGTGCAACGACAGGAACCAGGGCAGAAGGCTGCAGCACCTGACAGACCACAGCATGTCACTGCCACGACATGCTGAGTGACATGCTGGAGACCCTCTTCGATCAACGGCCGCCAGTAAACTCTTAAAGGTCATCGTCTGACGTTCCCCTGAAATAGGATTCATTCATTCAGACGGCGCTCCCGGTCTGAGCTGCGGTTCACGAGTGTTCAGGATCCCTGGTGATGACTAAACCACCTGGAGGTGCAGCGGCCGTGACCGCCTGGTGGACCTGAGGCCAGCGGGGTCTACGGCTGCCACTGTATTAACCCCAACGCGCCCGACTCAAAGCCACAGAAGCAGGAAGCACGCTGACTCCATGTTAGGGAGGGTCTCTGAAGGACGGCTGGAGAGTAAGGCTGCATCCAGGACACAGAATGAAGATGCCCGTGTTTTAAATGAGGGTCAAAGCGCTGAAAGAGCCATTTAGTAGGTACAAAAAAGCAAACTAAAAACTAAAAGAACACCACTAGATTGCGGCTTTATATAACTGAGTGCATTCACCGTCAAATTGTTTTTTTTTTGGAATGTTTCCCACATGATGCTCTTCAATAAGCAGAGAACCTGGGTTCTCAAGAGTAGGGTTGCCGCGGTATGCGGTATTACCGGTGTTGAGGACAACACCGATTACTCGGTGTTGAGGACAACACCGATTACTATGTGTTGCACACCGATTACTCTACTGAAAAAAATTCAGTAGAAATTAATATACGGTAATTATAATTAAGATTTTTTTTTTAATAGTAATAATAATAATAATAATAATAATAGATATAATAATAGATAGGCTACCTAATAAACCGTTGGAACGCGCAAGACTGGTAACCATAGCAACGCCGGTAAACAAACCCTGCAAAGCCCAATCCCTACGAGAGCGCCCCACGCTACGGCCATCCGGAGGCACACAGAGCTTTTGGCCGTGATATTATGTTAAAAATTATATTATACTATTACATATAGAACGTTATACGACGCTGTCACCGAGAATTGGCGCGCTGCCAGACGCTGTCACCGAGTGTGAGAAGAGAGTTGACGGAGAAGATGGCGGTTGACCTAGTTTCAAAGTCTATACCGTTTATACTCGGTAATACTGGTGTTGACACGAGTGTATTACTCAGTGTGAAAATGTCCACACCGTGGCAACCCTAGTTCAGAGTAGAGAGCCTGGGTTCAGAGCAGAGAGCCGGGGTTCAGAGCAGAGAGCCGGGGTTCAGAGCAGAGAGCCGGGGTTCAGAGCAGAGAGCCGGGGTTCAGAGCAGAGAGCCGGGGTTCAGAGCAGAGAGCCGGGGTTCAGAGCAGAGAGCCGGGGTTCAGAGCAGAGAGCCGGGGTTCAGAGCAGAGACTTGGGGTTCAGAGCAGGTGAGCTGAGGAACCCGAGGTCCAAAAAGTAAACGGCCCGCCAGCCTATTGTTTTAGCCGATCAGGAAATCAGATGATTTACTATCAGCACCCCTGGAGGAGGAAGAGGAGGGGGAGGAAGGTCTTTGACTCAGCGAACCTGGAGGTCTCCTTGCTGGAGCCCGTCGAGAAGCTACGGCCTCCATGTTGATCCCCCCCCAGCTAGCTGCGCCACGTTTACCTGAATACGCAACTAGTGGGAACGTATCCGAATGAGAACGAAAATAAAACTCCTCTTATATACTCTTTTTCTACACCTTCTCCTGTCGACAAATGAACACGTATTGAAGGTAGATCCTTGATGCCTGAGTATGAGCGTCATGTTAGTGCTTCTGGTTGTGAGGGGAGGCGGAGACCATGAGAGAAGGCGTCTCTGTCGCCCAGGGTCAAAAACACCGCCTGCGGACGTCTTCAGGTCCTTCCACAGAACTCTGGCCAAATGTGTTCCTCCAGACCCATGTCTGACGAGTTCTGCTACTTAGAGGTCCACCGTCAGACCAGGTCCCGCCCCCAGGTCTTCGTCTCGGGCTCTGAGCCGGCGGCGGCCCCGCGGGTCCTCAGGTGAGTTTGACCAGCGTGACGGGGTTGAGCAGGGTGGCCTGGCCCCCCAGCTGCGGGTGGGGGGCCAGCACGGCGGTCTGGCCCCCGTTCACGTGCAGGCCGTTGGGCGTGGCGTGGGCGGGGGCCAGCGCGTGGTGGTGGTGGGGGTGGTGGTGGGTGAAGGTGTGGGTGATGTGCTGGGACACCGTCAGGGCCTGGGGGTAGAGCGCGGGGCCCAGGTGGGTCACCGTGACGCGCTGCGCCGCGCCCGCCGGCCCCGCCGCCACCGGCTGGGGCGCGGTGGGGGCGGGGCCGGGCGAGGGGGCGATGGGGGTCAGGTGTTTGTGGTGGACGGCCTGGATGACGGACGGGTGGGACACGGCGGCGTGGGCGATGACCGACGGCTGGGCCTGCGCGGCCGAGGGCTGCGGGGGGTGGGGCGCGATGGCCTGGGGGGCGGGCGCTATGGCCTGAGGGGGCGGGGCCTGGGACTGCACGGGGACTCCGCCCATTGGGGGCGTGGTCAGCACTCCGGAGAGAGGGAGGGGTGCGGGCTGGAGTGTGAGAAGGGCGTGGGCCTGTACGATGGGTGGGGGGGCTATAGTGAGGGGCTCGCTGAGCAGGGGTGCAGGCATGTCCTCGTCCTCAAAGTCCTGGTCCAGGTCCTCTTCTCCTTCTGGGGAGAGAGAGACCCGGTCATTACGTCAGCTTACCGTTATATCATGGTACGGTGTCGTCTATGGCTTTCATGATTTACTTTTGTCGGCCATCTTGCCGGGACTTCCTTTCAATCGAGACGTCTTGTCTAAATGAGACTTCGTATGATCAAATGGAAGACGAAGACAAATGTGGTCAAAATTTGTCATCAAAACCATCGTTCAACCACAGCTGGTTGGCTGAACAGGAAGACGTCCCCCTAAACAAAAGGTCCCCCTATACAGAGCCAGTTCTATAATATATATTATACACGTTAAACAGCACATTCCCCTCGCTACAGCCCACCGATGGGTAGGACACGTCTTACAAATGACTCACATCATCGCTCTGAACTGGTCCGAGTCCTCACAGAGAGGGAGGTGAGGCAGGGTGAGGCCTACCTGAGGGGGGGGCTGGATGGTCCAACCTGAGGGGGGGCTGGATGGTCCTACCTGAGGGGGGCTGGGATGGTCCTACCTGAGGGGGGCTGGATGGTCCAACCTGAGGGGGGGGGGATGGTCCTACCTGATGCGGTGGAGGTGGACACCTGGTCGTCCTCGGGCTGGACCGTCTGCCTCAGGACCCGCTCCATCTCCGTGGCGTCCATGGATGGGCTGAGCTCCTTCATCAGCTGGGCCAGCCGCTGCTGCGAGGCGATCTTCTCCCGGGCCAGCCGCTCCACCTCGTGCTCGTACTCCTTCTCCTTGCGCTTCAGCGTCTGCAGAGCGGGGAGGGGGGGGGGGGAGAAGTCCAGCATGACCCAAAGCACAGGAGGATTCAAAGGGCTTCCAAGGTCCAGGTATCCCAGTGTCTTCCGTTCCCTCACTTATACAGATATGGTGGATCTAGCTCATGTGAATTGATTAAAGGTCATCATTGGAGCTAGGGGGAGAACTTTGAAGGAGATTTTAAAAAGGATCCAACCAACTAAATCCCACCCCTCCCTTTTGGTTTCCCTTTGAGCCCCTCCCCCAGAACAGGCGACGAGCTCTTGACTGAGTGTTTGTGGAGGAGTGTGTGTGTGTGCAGGAGTGTGTGCAGAAATGTGCGTGCACATGGTTGTTTTCTAAGAACACATTTTTTTTGTAGCTATTTGATTGACGTCTTTTTAATAAATGTTTATAAAACCGTATACATTTCCCTTTTTTTAATTGTGATAGACATGTAGCTAGATGGGTTAGATAGTCAGGTTTTAGTTAGGTCTCTGATCAGTTTTGTATTGGGATACACATGTAGATAGATAGGTTAGATAGGTCTCATATCAGGGGCCATTGGCCGGAGTGGATCACATGACTAAGCCGAGCTCCTCCCACTTCCTCGAACCGCGCACATGTTGAGGGAACTGTGCATTCACACCAAAAGCTGTAAAGCGTTTTGAGCGATAAACACCCGTTCACTTTCTATTCGACATGTGAGATAAAGCGATAGGAGCAATAAAACGCTTCAGCGATAGCTTTAAGGCTGTAAAGCTGTAAATGAGAGTTGAAAACAGCTCAACTCTCTGCAAATGTGCTGGTGGCGTTTTGGCTGTAAATGACCGCCAGCCAATCGGAATGTAGATGTCTCTCGCCGGCGGGGGTCCCAGTAAACATACGCGAGAACTTTAGTTCCTAGTTCCTGCCACACATGTGTTCCTTCATCATGGTGCGTGAGATTTTGAAGTTGCGTGTCCCGAGCTTAAATGTCCCGGTTTCCACCAACCACTAACCCCTTTAGTCCGCGATTGCATAGCCAACGTGGTCTTATTATAGCCCGATCATTAACTAAAAAACACATAGAACGAATAAAGCATCCAGCATATGATTTCAACAATGTATGAGGGCATACGCAATCTGCGTTACGCAACAGGGATGGCCGCGCAGTGGAATGCTGATGGAAGCCAGCGGACGAGCGGTGGGTGGAGACGTGCGCGCATTTCAGAAGCAGGGAGATACCGCACAAAAACCTATTTCTAATTTGTCAGTTTGCCGTGTGTCTGCCTGGCACAAATGCTCCCGTTGAGCGGATCTTTTCGATAAAAAACAATACCACACACCCACACACACACACACACACACGATAGCAATCAACTAAACTATAATCTAGCATAAAAGCAATCGCTCCATTAATTAGTTATTCAGTGTTTCATGTATTTATGTATATTATTCTCTTTCTAATGACCAAATTTATGACTATCTTGTGTTTTTGTAGCTCGGCATCAACAGCAGCTCTCGCCTCAACTACGAGCGTGCAGGCAAAAAGCACGGCTCCTTTAAATGGAAAAGCAAAATCGCAAGAGCGATATGAGCTGTAAATATTTTGGCGACAGCGTTGCGTTTTGAGCTATTCTGCGATTTTGCATCTTTCGGTGTGAACGTACAGGAAGAGCTCCCCAGTCTGGGAGGCATAAGATAAATCACAACATTATACACAAGTATCGGCTGGCTCTGTGACCTAGTGAAGCCTGGTTCAACTGACACACACACACACACACACACACACACACACACACACACACACACACACACACACACGCACACACGTTTTCCAGTAAACACAAGGGGGGCCGGTGTGATGCAGTGCACGCCTGTTGCCATGGTTACCGGAGTTCTCGGGGGAGCAGGCGGGGGGGGGGGGGAGTGATAGAGGAGCAGAACGAAGCAGGTGGGAGGAGAGGAGCAGAAAGGCAGCCCGACGTGAGAGCGCTATCCGTACGAACAACTTGCTGGGGACCATGAAGCGGTGTGAGACGGGGGTCCTGTGTCTCTTCCCCCCCCCCCCCCTCCTGCTGCTGCCAGGGGGATGACATCACCAGACTCACTCTAGCCATGTGCCTCCGCTACGCTACCATTGGAGAGACGCACTTGGAAGGGGAGGGAGGAGGGGGAGGGGGAGAGAGCACAGGACCAGATCACAAGGGAAGATGGGAATCATTTCTATTTATCCTACTCATGCCTGCTCATCCTTTTGTCTTGTCGGGGGGATAAGGAGGATTCAATCAACTTTTATTTAGTATTTATTTCGAAATACTTCAAACAAAGAGGCCTAACAGAGCATAGTGGAATGTGACAGGTAGGTTGCTGTTAACACTGGTACCTCCTGTAGCCTGAAGGTGTTGTGTTAACCGCTGATTAAACCCAACAGGTTTAGGGAGGAGACGCGTGTTGTGGTATCAATGGCGGGCTGGATGGGCTCTGTTGGGGCTAACTGCAGGTGGAGAAGGCCTGCAGCACGGACCATAAAGAGACCCTGTTGTACTACTTTTCTGGTCTTAATTTCTTATCAATGACTCCTATAGCGCAACCTGACACGAATCACAGCACAAAAAACGATGTCTATTTTCGGGAAAACTCTTCCTCTCATCTGGGTGCTTTCAGCATTCTCCGTCAACGCTCGGTTTCGTCCTTCTCCGCCCCCTCGCCCCCCTCCTGCCAACCCCACTCCGTTGTGATTGGTTACCTTCCGGAAGACAGCAGATCTACCCACTTTTGCCTGGTACTTGGGTCTTTCGGAAAACCAAATAAATGAAATAAGTTTCCCCTCCCAAAAAGATTTTTTTGGGAGGGGAAGGCATTGTTCCACAAACGTGCAAAGCTACACTGTGAAGTGAAAAGGGCGGACTTGAAGCGCGCACGCGGGCAGATTTGACCAGGCATATGGGGGCGTGGCAGGAGTGCCTCTACGTAGATGATGAATGTGAACAAGTGAATCGCAAACGTTGTTTAGCGCGTGTTTGAGCGCTCTGCACAGCCACCCCAGACTGTCAGCAGGGAATACGTCGAAATGCATGTACCGGTACGTCATTATTTGACACTTCAGTATGGTTAAACATGACTATCAATCATTATAACAACGTTTATAGGTCATAAAAGTCGAAAAAGTTTTCCTCCAAAGCCTCATTCTCTCTACAGAAAGAGGAAGGAACTCGCATGAGTCTGGTATCAGAAGCCTTGAGCAGCCCAGCCTCACACACAAACCCCCCCCAATGTGCTGTTTCCTCATGAGTCAGCAACTCACTACGTTTCACATGACATAACTACAGACTACATCTCTGCCTGAGCGCAGTCATGACCGTTTTAGTCTGGCCCTTACCGGCTACAAAACCGAAGGAACAAAAAGGAGAGCATTATGAATCAGAGCCATCAGGTGCTGTTCGCCTCCACCCAGGTGCTGATCTCTACTCTGGATCAATGTTAAGGTTGTTGAACATCTCGCTTCTCAGGACTGTTTCTCCAAACCAACAACCAGGTACACTAATCGGCATGGCATCCTCGTGAGCAGCGCTAGTTGAAGGTTTCAAAGCAAACATGTGTGGCCTATTTCTGAAAATAACATAGGATATAGGATACATATCTCCACAACTGTAAGGGCTACAATATGTCATTTGGTACCAAACTAAAGATAACACAAGAGATTGGTGTGCAAGTGAAATAATCAATGTGGTTATTACTTGGTGAGAGTGAATACAGATAAAACACAGCGGAGGTGGATTTATTTTCTTCTGAAATAGATGTCATCATTCAGAGTGAATACCGTCTAGTCATTAGCAAAGATAGAGGTCTTCGTAGAGGTAGGTTTGGGAAAAATCTCAAAATAAAACATAAATCAAATGCAAACCAATGCAAAAGGACAATATACACATGAGACACAAGTGGGTGGATAGCTTGGAAACCCAGTGTACGATTTTGAAATTTGACCGCTGTATTGAAAGTCTGGGAAGTTCCAACAATTACACCCTGCGGCCTATAGATGGCGATGGAAGGACACGTGATCTGATTGAAGGCAATTTACATATAACCTCTGAAACCCTCTCTTGGCTACTATACAATGATGGTAAACAACGGGTTAGGTTTCAACATGGTGCCAAGACACTAGATTACCCTTTGATGGGACTGTGATGCTCTCAAACACAATTTTGATAACAAACACAACAAAGGTAAGATATCATCTGTGGTTCTAACGAGAAAAAGTGACGAAAAACTTGATTCTTGGCTGATTTAATCACAGAGTGATATAGTTTGGATTTTTTGAATCAGTACAACCTTAACTTTCATGTAATTAATAGTTTTGTACATCAAGGGTTAGAAGAAATATTGCCATTTATGTGCATAGTTATGAAATCCATAACTCTTGTTGTTGCATGATTCTTATTTTGTTTGGGCTTGGATCTGTCCGTCGGTAAGCTTACGATGGTTGTGATAGATTAAAAGTTGAGGATCTGATCTCTCTAGTGATGTGTCACATGACTACTTTCCCATGAGTTGAAATGCGTTACGACGTCTTTGTAACGGGGAGGGGCTAGGCTGGTGCCGGGGTACTTAGGGATGAAGAGGTGGGCCTACCTGTATGTAGCGCAGCGCACCACGGAGGACGCTCAGGTTGGAGGTCTTCTTCTCGTCCACGTTCGGAACGTTCTTCTTCAGCGTCTCAAAGCACTCCTTCAGGTGAGCACGTCTGGTGGAGGGGGGGTGACATGGGCACACAGGTGACTGGCTGGACACCTCAATCATGCACCCAGGAACAAGCAGGTTAGGGCTCTTTATCACTTCGTCTGACGAGCACATGTTAGCACATCTGCAAAGGACCACGTTCCAAAGGGATTAAATCATCCTTTCCTCCCGACATGACAAAATGATGAGGAGGCATTTAGCCAGACAACCGCCCCCCCCCCCCCCCCCCCCCACCATTCTAACAACACTTTACTGTACCCCCCCCCCAGGGGGACACCAACCTGTTCTTCTCCAACTTGTTGTGCACCTCGCGTGTTCCCGCCCTGGAACACGAACAGGACGTTACCATCACAACATGTTCACACACACACACACACACACACACACACACACACACACACACACACACACACACACACACACACACACACACACACACACACACACACACACACACACACACACACACACACACACGCACACGCACACATGCGCGCACACGCACGCACGCCGCGAACGAATCGAGCAAATCAAAAAAATATTACAAAAATATTGTTATCTCAATAAAAAAATGATTTAGCTATTTTGCCGTCATTTACAGATACGAAACATATATATTACGGGCGTATTTCATTTGGCAAAGTTTTTGAACAGGATACTTTATGAAAAGTCGGAAAGATACAAGATATTCAACGGATATTCATGGTCCGGGTTACAGCGATGTGACCGGGGGAACTAAAGACTCAATCCTGGTCTGAGTCCTGTGTGTGTAGCGGTGTTGACCTGCCCAGGAGACCTCCCCTCTGTAGCCATCGTTTGGTCAACACTTCCACACAAGACGGGATCACTGAGTACCCTGAGCAACAGTCTAACTCAAACACAATCCAACTGGATAACTGGATTTAGAGTGGACTTAACGTGACATTATCAGTGGACAAGTGTGTCCTGCTAGCACCCCCACAGCCACATGGTGCGGTCAACGGCTAACGCACAACTCTCCAAACAAACACATACAGAAATAGCAATAGCGCACACTTGGCTGGTCAAAAGAATCTGTATTAACATAAATACTTGTATTATCATGGCACACACACACATACACACAGACACACACACACACACACAAACAAGACGGACGGACTCACCCCCCCGGCCGTCGCTTCCCGTCGGCCCCCCGCATGTCGTCCAGCAGGCCGTTGGTCTTGGACTCAGGCGAGTGGGGGGGCATCAGGGGGGACGCCGCCCCGCTGGGGGGGCTGAAGGCCGCCTGGTAGGGCACCTGGAGCTGGGGCAGCTGGAGCGGGACAGCGCCGTTCTGCTGGGGGGCGGGCTCCAACTTTATAGTTGCAGAAGAGAGCAGGGGGTGGGGGCTAGCGCTGGCGAGCGGCAGAGGAAGCTGAAGCTGCTGCAGATGGAGGTGATGAGAGGGGGAGGAGCCGTTGAGCATGGGTGTCGCCACGGCGAGGGAGGCGGCCACAGCGACGGCGGGACGCAGCGGCGAGGGGGCGGGTGTGAGGACGGGGACCAGGACAGTGGGGACGAGGGGGGCCCGGAGGGAGGGGGGAGGAGGAGGGGGGGCCACCACGGGGACATGGCACGTCTGCAGGTGCAGGGGCTCGTTGCCCCAGGCGACCGCGTGGGGGTGGATACCGCCTGTCTGGGCCGACACGGTCACGACCTCCGAGCGCCGTAGCTCCGCCTCCCGGGCAAAGAGCTCCCTCTGCTCGAGCTGGTCCTCCTCTGGGGGGGGGAGGGGGGATTGAATATATTATATATATATATATATATATATATATATATATATATATATATATATATATATATAAATAAATAAATAAACAGACAGATCCCCATAGCTACGCTTCTTAACCTGAATAACATAGACTACTCTTACATTACTAAATGGAATACCAGTCAATCAATACTAAATAAAGATATGTTCAGTCATGCTCACGTGCAAGTGGTCCCTCCCCCCAACCCCACACACAACGCTATTAACCAACAATTGCATATTGTTATGTATTACAGGATCTCAGCTGCCATGAAATCCAGCGACAGCCATATTAAAACCCCATAGTATTATTCCATAATAAAGTGCTGTAACGTGAACATTACTCTGAGCGGGTGAGGATATTATGGCGATTTCTTTGTATTTGTCCAATGCTCCATGTCAGTGGGGTTTACGTCCTATTACGTGAGCTTTTAAAGACGCATTATCCATGACAAT
Source organism: Melanogrammus aeglefinus (assembly GCA_900291075.1). NCBI lineage: Eukaryota > Metazoa > Chordata > Actinopteri > Gadiformes > Gadidae > Melanogrammus > Melanogrammus aeglefinus. The sequence continues at coordinate 72,872 of OLKM01001363.1, read as the reverse complement.
GCGAGTCTAGTCGATTGCTTGCACGCTGAAAATGCATACAAAACTAAATTACATAACTTCTGCATTAATGGAGGAAAAGAGGCGGATAAAAGATTTTTTTGGGGGGGGGGTGCCCTAGTTTCTTCATTCCGAATGACCCTGTGACTCCCTCCGCGAGCCGAATAGGGTGAGCAGTAGAGTGCACGTGGTAGTCGGGGGCGGGTCTTCAGTGGGGGGGAGATGGTCTGACACGTCACCCAAAGGGCGAGACCGAAAGCCCCGCTCCAGACGGTCCAAGCCGACAGCGATCTTCACCGTTGCGTACCACGACGGGTCGGAGGTCGCACGGTCTCGTCTGGACTTCATGGATTTATATGAACCGATAGACGGACGGAACGACAGGTTGTCCCCCACACTGATCTCGCGAGCCGCGGCTCCGCCCCGCGCGTCATCATGTCACGTTACGTAAAGAGCGCGACGCCGCCGCCCCAGAACCTCATACCAGGGAACATCCCCTGGTTTCCTCTTTCCAATATAAGACGCCGCCGCCCCAGCGCCTCATACCAGGGAACAACCCCTGGTTCCCCTTCTCTCCGACATAAGACGCCGCGAACTTTTTACCGTCTCATCCATTCCGATCCAACATAATAGTTGTTGGGTCTGTGCGTCAGCGCATCAGATCTCCACCTAAGCAACAAAGTAGCCGCGGTGGTGACTGATGCTCAGCTACTTTGTATCGATCCCACATTCCACGGTCTCCTGTCACTCATTCACGTGATGGTTCCTTACACACAGTCAGTAGGACCTTTACACCACGTCCAGCAGGTCGGTCCACCACTCAGTCGGTAGGACCTTCAGACCACGTCCTGCTGGTCGGACCCACAACTGTGACTCAGTAATCTCAATTTTATAGCATTGGATGGGGAGCGCATGGGTTCCGTTCTCATCTCGCGGGTAATTTAATAACTGAGCTGCATTAGTCCGGACTATTGGGGTCTCTGAAGTGGTCCGCTCTGCAGGCGACATGTGTTAACATGCAGCCTGGTCATGGTTCCACTACATGCTCTGGGTGTTCGCTCGAGCTGCTAATCTCAACTCACCGGGTGCAGCGTGTTGCTGGGCTTCCCACTCCAGGTACCAGGCTGCTTCCAGGAGGACGTCGATGCTCATCGCGCGCGCCCCTCGGTCGGTAACCCGGTTCCCGGGACCGCGAAACAACGACGAGCAGCGCGCCCCAGGAGGGCCTTGTGCACGGCTTGCCCACGCGCGTAAATCAATCCCCCCCTTTCCGTTAAAAAACGGCAAAGTTTCAAAACGTATAAACCGAAGGCGAATCCTTGCATACGTAAAAGATGATCGCAACAAGATGGCGATGTGAGCACGGGAATACACACAACAAGGCGCCTCGTACTGAGGGTAGCACACGCCCTCCCGGTTTCCAGACCGCCTCGTTACTACAGCCGCTATCAAAGCCCGGACCAAATCCCCCGCCGTGGATCGGATGAGGAGATCAACATCGTTCCCTTCATCTGAAAACCCAACATACCAATGTGTTGTAAACGTTGACTACTTTATGGGCATGTTATAGTCCTTTCTCAATGCGATAGATTACTTTCTTGCATCAAGAGAAACTTTCATTTGAACGTGCAGTCAGATTTGTTTATGGGTCAGAAGGGAAATCCCGTCCGTATAATCCATCCACCGTACTATCCTGCACTCCATTGGCCCGCAGCACATTAAAACCTATCAGTGCCAATGGGCCAATGAGCGCTCAGAACAACAAGGCATGGTGCTTGTCCACATGGGCACCCGCCCGTCCGGAGATCGGTTCATTTGCATGGCGAGAGCGTGACTAGCCACCCTGCTGTCTCGGGACCTTACCCGTCAGTCAAACTAAAGGGCGTGGTGTTACAAACTGCAAAGCGTGTGTGACTACGTACACGGGTTCCAATACAATGCATTCATCTGAAAGCAACGTACAAAGTGTATTTTATTCTCTACAGACCTAAATCGTCCAGTGTTCACGGTGTTGGTGTCGTTCTTTATTGCATGTTATTGTGTTTCAGAAGCCCTACCAAGGTTTTATTCAAAGTGACGTCAGTATCGAAACTATAAGGGCGCGACGTGTTGCACGTGGATATCAGACAACCAGTCACACACACACACACACACACACACACACACACACACACACACACACACACACACACACACACACACACACACACACACACACACACACACACACACACACACACACACACACACACACACACACTTCTATATTTACATATACGGTAGGCCTATATAATTTACCCGGACACATTACCAATTAGTTTGTGTGATGTTCCCACAATGCTGGCACAGGCTAGTATTTTTAACATAACAATCTGTTCTCGTTTAACATAGTAATATTCTTTCAAGTTCTGTTTGTTTTGAAAGAAACAAAACATCTTTAAACGATTGAGTTATCGTCCATGTGTTCATTAAACATGAAGTCCAAAATTGATCTAGTGCTCCATGTGGACATATATCCAAATGACACGGAATACGGATCGTGTGTCCTGCTACTGTCGGCCTGTAGATGGAAACATTTATACATAAACATTGAGCTCACATGGGCGTATTATTGGATCTGAGTTTCGACACACAAACCTACATTGGCACGTTCCTGTACTATTCAGGTAGCTGTGGGATTAGTTTTACCCTTAAATGATGAGTTTCTCACACATAATTCCTCTCAGATGAATGGCCAGGGACATGACTGCTGAGAGTCATGACCTTGGACCGTTCTCCCCATCCCACATGTGAGTAGGCCTACTTCTTTTGGCTGTCGACTTAAAATGAGGAAGGTGCTTTTAACCTACAAGCATTTCCAAAGAGATCGTCATTCAAGCTCAAGCTGACAGACCGATAGTTACAAACCAACACGAAAGGCACGGCTTGATGGCCGACCCGTTTTTAGCTGGGTCTCAGATGTCGTGATCGGCCTTCTCCAGCCAGCACCCACCCTGGGACCCGGCTTCCTTCCCGAGCATCTGGGCGGGGTGACTTGGTGCAGTCAGTGCCGTGGTAACTGCCGCCCTGGCGACCGTTGCCGGGATACAGAGCGGGACATTAAGAGACTAAAAGCCTCGGGGCTGGCCAACAGGTGTGTGTGGGGCCTACATAATTGATAAGGTAGCTTAATTCTCCGTCTGCCTCTTGATCTCTCGCCTTACTTCCCCGCTGCTCCAGACAGCCTGAGCTAGCGTTGCTACCAGCCACCAGACGCTGCAGGGGGATGAGGGGTGGCAGGTCAGCCGCAGCCTTCAGACGTGCTAAGATACACATTTCAGTTTCACCTCCCCCCAACAACGGTCTGTGTGCAGAGTGCCTCCATACTAACAGACAGGTGTAGTATCATGCTATTGACGTTTCCCCGAGCACAGGATGTGCAGCATTAACCATATCGCTTTTACAGAGACGCCAGAACCACGAAACGTTACATTTACAGATTTTTTATTTCATTATGTTGCAAACAATGACATCCAGATATATTGATACACAAAATGTATTGTGAGTGTATGTGCATTTCTGAGTGTATGCGTGTGTGTAAAGAGCAGTGGGACCACAGAAAGCAGAATGTCCTCCCCGTGAAGGAGTGTGACGGGCGTACAAGGCAGAAAGAGAGCGAGCAACAGGGCGGGTGGGGGGGGGGTCTCTGGGTGGGGGGCAAACACTCACACAATCGACAGCTCATAAAAAGGTGAGCAGACCTCTGTGAAACACACCTGTGTCTACTCAGCAGCATAGGGATATTTAAGGTCCGTGAGTGTCTACTACACACGCTCTCACTATAGAGGAACCAACAGAGCCAGAAGCTTCCCTTTCTCCCCCTCCTCTGTGCCACGTCCTGTCCAATCAGAGAAGAGCTGGCGGAAACCGTTTGCCCCGTCATTATATACACACAGACAAATACACACGCGCACGCACACACACGCAGTCATACACACGTTTCTGGAAAGAACCGCATGTGTTCTACGGGGATGGGGGCTAAAGCATGATCCATGTTCCACCTCCAGGCGGTGTACTACAGACCAGGACCAAAACCTCTCTGTGGTCTCCATCTCCAGCCCCCCCCCCCGGCTGCGACGACAGACCCCACAGTGGAGGTTGGGATGTATAAAAAAAGAAAAAAAACCTGCAACCTAAACTCTTCAGCCACGGCGGGTCAAGATTGTATTTTTTTTCGTGCTCAACTTGTCAGTTACCCGGACACAGATACATTTAACCCTGGACCCCTCTGGAGTCATGACGACGGTATGCAAATTAGGCAAATTCAACAGTATACAATTCTTTTTTTTTCTTCTCCATTTGATTCACCATGCAAGGAATACTTCTGTTGCTGTGTGTGTGTTCTTGTGTCAAGAGGTTGCGTGACATTTATTAAGCGTACCCTACATCCAGAATAATTTACATAAAAGGACAATAGTCATGTTGATAGAGCTGGAATAGTAGAGGGAGGGGGAAGGTTAACTATGGTTTGGAGTGCAGGAGGCTGGACGGGGGGCGGGGTTGGAGGGGGTTACGCTGGAAAGCGGGCGGGGTTTGGGCGGAGTAGGGCGGGGTTTATCGACATCGGCCTCAGCGACACTCCCAGACTTTGACTGTCTGGTCGACGCTGCCCGTCACCACATAGGGGGCGCTCTTGTGGAAATCTGCAGGACAGAGAGACGTTTAGTGGACACGATCACAAACAATATCTCTACATGCTACAAAAGGCACAGTCCTCTGGACCACAAGGCAGTGCCCGGATGAAGGAGGCGTGCGGCATGCGGTGTGAGCCATGTCGTCCGTGCGGTTCTCACCCAGAGAGGTAACAAAGTGTTCATGGGCACACAGGGTCTTCATACAGCGCTTGTTCTTGTAGTCCCAGATTCGCAGGGTTTTGTCATCAGCGCAGCTCACGATGAACCTGCCGCCCGGATGCACCACGACTCCCCGCACCCAGTTGTCATGGCCGACCTACGAAAGACAGAGATACAGGGTCCTGTGTGTTACAGAGCTCTAGACAGAGGAACAGTGTCCTGTGTGTTACAGAGCTCTAGACAGAGGAACAGTGTCCTGTGTGTTACAGAGCTCTAGACAGAGGAACAGTGTCCTGTGTGTTACAGAGCTCTAGACAGAGGAACAGTGTCCTGTGTGTTACAGAGCTCTAGACAGAGGAACAGTGTCCTGTGTGTTACAGAGCTCTAGACAGAGGAACAGTGTCCTGTGTGTTACAGAGCTCTAGACAGAGGAACAGTGTCCTGTGTGTTACAGAGCTCTAGACAGAGGAACAGTGTCCTGTGTGTTACAGAGCTCTAGACAGAGGAACAGTGTCCTGTGTGTTACAGAGCTCTAGACAGAGGAACAGTGTCCTGTGTGTTACAGAGCTCTAGACAGAGGAACAGTGTTCTGTGTGTTACAGAGCTCTAGACAGAGGAACGGTGTCCTGTGTGTTACAGAGCTCTAGACAGAGGAACAGTGTCCTGTGTATAGTGTGCAGATCAGAGGTCTTACTAGCGTCATGAGACACATGCCGGTGCTGACGTCCCACATCTTGATGGTCTTGTCTCTGGAGCCTGAGAGCAGGAACGGCCCAGGCTTGCCACTCTTCTTATTCTGGGAAGGTAGAGGTGCATTAGAGGATGCATTTGGTGGGGGGGGGGACACAGAACCAGGGGGCAACAGACTTTGAATAAATAAAACGGTCCTATCAAGGTCAGAAGCCTCTTGTATGGTTGTAATCAGGTTGAATCGTTGTGTCTACAAAAAGCCTTTTGGCTCCTAACTGCGTGCGGCACGCGAGAGAGGGCCCACCTCAGAGCCGGTGGCCTCCAGGATGGTGGGGTGGGCGCTGTCTGGGGCCCAGGCGATGCACTCCACCACGTGCTCGTGCTCCCGGAGCTCCGCCTTGCACTCCTTGGAGGAGGCCACCCACACGCGCACCGTCTGGTCGTTGGAGCAGCTGGCCAGTAGGGAGCCGTCCTGGTTGGGGCGCACCATGCGCACCCACTCCCGGTGGCCCGTGAAGGTCTTCACGCAGTAGCTGGAGGGGGGGGGGGGGGGGGGGAGACGCACTGCACATCACGGAACACGCCTCTCACACTCGGGGGCACTACCCAGGCAGTATGTGAAGCATATTCTGGGCGATCATCGGAAGAACACCCGATACCAGAGTCCGACTTTAATGCACCTCTATTAAATACATAAAACCTGATGAAAGAAATCCAGGATTTGTCCGTTCCAGTGGTTCAAACGGTGTGGCCTGTCTGAGGCGCTTCAGCCTGACTCACCCAGTGGCCACCTCCCACATCTTGATGGTCTTGTCTCTGGAGGCGGACACGATGTGGTCTCCGTTGGGCATGATGGCTACAGAAGACACATTGTGGTCGTGGCCTAGGAAAAAGCAAACAGGCCGGTCACTCTTCTGCGTGTTGACCATAGGGACAGATCAGCCTTCTCCCCAACCAGGACCCAGACGAGGGAGGACTCAGCACTGAGCTTCAGTCTGAACAGTTAACAAATTTCTTATCTACAACTTAACAATCCTACAAGTTGAAATGTGTATTTTGTAATTGGTTTCAGATGGGCCAGCAGTTGATTGCATAACAGAGGGTGTTTATTCACCCTCCCTGGTCAGGGGAACTGAATGTGTAATCCCAGACTGAATTACCCCTAACAGCTAGCCATTAAAACCAAAATGGCTGCCATGTGGCTACGGGCGTGAGGGCGTGTCTCACCATGCATGGTCCGGATGCACTCGAAGCCCTGGAAGTCCCACAGCTTGATGCTCATGTCTGCTGAGCAGGAGGCCAGCAGCTTGCCCGTCTGGTCAAAGGAGATGTCTTGCACAGAGTCTGTGTGGCCCTTCAGGGTGCGCTCAAAGTCCCCCGCCTCATAGTCCCACACCTGGTGAAAGCAGACCATGAGTCAGAGACCGCTTCTGGATACCAACAAAAACAACCATAACCGCAGAAAGAGCAACAACAACAACCCATTCCTTTGCTCATCAACTACTCCATTGAGGGATTTGCTGCGGTAGAAGTGAAAGGGAAGGCCTTCAGGACACAAACAATGGCTCTGGAAATTAACCACTCGCCTGATCTGGGTAAGTCAGGCAATCGCAGATTTACAGATTTCTCCAACCAGGACCCTAACCCTATCCCTTTAAAATGACTGACTAGATCCTCTACTTTAGGAAAATGTTCCCTTTTCTACATGGTAATGGCTCATACCAGGAACATTTAGTTGATCTATTTTCAGCACACCTGAAGACACAATATGACATCAATAGGTTTTGACATGGTCCAGAATAAATGGATGATTATCGTTCAGGTAGAGAGACACAAAAGTTAAGAGCATTCAAACAATTAGCCTGCAAAGCTCTCCTGGCTGAAGGTTGATGATGCTGCTGCTGCTTGGCCATACATCCGGCAGCAGAACCTTTAACAACAACCAGAAACACCTTATCAAATAAGGTCAGGATATGCCCAATCAGCCGCCTGGGTGGGTTGAATAAAGGCCCCTGCCCTGAGGTGCTGCCTGTAGCTAAACTAGGCTGCGTTCAGAGGTGCCAAATGGGAGAGGAATCTAAAGACACAGGGATGAACCATTTGAAAGAGCAGGCGTCACCGAGGGCAGTTCCAGACTCACATTATGCAAATGTTGCCTTAGGTAAATGTGACAACATCCGGTTAGAGTTGGACTAGTGAAAACAGACACCCGTCTTCTAGATTAAATAAATGGCGGCGATTAAACAATAACACGGTCTGAAGCTGTGAAATAAATCAACACCTTTCCCATGGTGCACTACTCAAGGGTTGCTTCCGACAACAGCCGCAGCACTACTTCCTGAAATGAGCAGTGACAATGCAGAATGATCAGGAAACTAGGAGGGGGGGGGACGAGAGAGAGAGGACGAGGGGGCAAGATCCAGAGAACAACGTGCTGCAGTGCTCTTTTTCTGCTTGGTAGTGCCTCCCTCAGGCGTACTGACAGGAGAAGCACCCTGTACACAGAGGGCCTTTCAGGGGATCTGCACGCTACAATATGAAAGGAAACCCAACTCTGCAATTGGTTTCAAGTTAGAATAACCGTGTCCTATTACCCAATGCATCAACATCCTGAGGCTGATGTTCTGCTTTGAGTGCCATCCAATAACTTCCCTGTAACAGCGTTTAAACGATGGGAGAGAACTTTCAATCATCAAAGTTGAATGGAAGCCAGTTCCCGGTCGTACCTTAATGGTGGCGTCCTCGGAGGCCGTGACCATGACGGAGAACACGGGGTGGAAGATGACGCGCGTCACCGGTGCGCGGTGCCCGCTCAGGGCGTATCGCTCGGGCGGGCGGGGTATCCACTCCTTGGGGTCCCTCTTCTGACCCACGGGGCCCCCATGGGTCATCTCCTCCTTGGCCTCGTTCAGCTTGGACTCCAGCTCCATCACCTGCTCGACACCAGGGGTCAAACATCACTGGTCGGCTCAGCCTTCAGTACACAGGGGGGGTCATGCTCATAAATACACGACTTGTACGGAGAAAGCCTGGCCCCAAGAAACGGTTCTCTTGCCAAGAAATGTCCGGCAACGGTGCGGCAAGGCAGGGCAGTAAGGATGGATTGAGCGACTCAGGTGTACAACCGCAGCAGACACAGTGCTCACCTTCTTCTGTAATCTGATGACCGAGGTCCATTTCTTCTCCAGAAGGCCGGCGTACTTCTTATCCACCTCTTCATTCTGCAGGCAGAGACAGGAAGTAGAGCTTGTGGTCAGCGGGCAGCGGTCCTCGCTCCTGACCTCCTTACCATCAAGGCTCCACCTACCATGTCTATCTCCGCCTCCTTCTTGAAGGTGGAGTAGGCCTCCTCGTAGCCATTGGACCGGAGATAGTCTGCTATCGCTCGGTTTCTGGGGAAAATAAGTGAAAAAGGGGGGGGATCACTTAAAAATATAAATCTAACTGCTGAATATTGTTCACTGGATTACGTGAACAAAAACAGTGAATTTACATACGCCATTGACTGGGGGGGTATGAGTGTGTTTTCTTAATTTAGTAGTTCCACCTTAAGCAAGTTGACCAGTCTGCCTTAAGAGAAAGAGCCACACCCTTTCTGAGAGATGGGAGAGCTGGTTCTCCAGCTCCACCTTAATTTTCTTCACCAGCCCCAGAGAAATGCTGCTCCTTCAGGGGGAAGGAAATCGACCTTATCGAATCTCAGAGAAAGTCTGTTTTTGTAGTCAAGGGAACGGCAAAGCATCACCAAAAAATGCCTTGTTCTTCAAATGTCTGGGATTAGCCTCTGCACGGAAAAAGGCCACTGTGAGAACACCCACCCAAAACATTCACACCCACACATAATGACATAAGTCCAGTCGCTTGACCCATGATGATGAGTGAATATTTTATGAGCGCCAAGTGCTATATTTAGCCTGTGCTTCATGGCTGCTTCACCGGCTGATATCGAACCCATGTGCAGTGTGACAACGTTCAATTGAGTCCAATTCTGGCAGGAGGTGCCACCACCAGAGGACCGCAGTAAACACGTACCCATGTGCTTCTCACCCCACCGCCCATTGCAGTGGGAACAGGAAGAGGCCCTTGAGAAGCAACACTTCATCCAGGGATGGCTAGGGGGACAATAAGCGGCCATTGGGCAGAAGCAATAATGCTAACCAAAATGCAAAGCATAAAATGAAGGATTTAAGCAAAACAAGCAACGACTTCCCCCTATCCAGAGCCCTGCCAAAGGCGTACCCCAATACCCTTCCCTACGCCCATGTTCTCCATGCCGTACATGCAAGCCTGCCCCGTCCTTACTGGTAAATGTTTAATACTAGTAAATGTTTAATATCTGGACCTCAGACTGCCTGTAGTTTGATGAGCACGGTGGCAATCCCCCCCCCCCCCCTTGTTGTACTTGGAGAAACAGTGAGGCAGACTCAACCACCACATTGGCCCACTGATTATATTTCAACCACATCTAATTAACTTAACAGTCTGTTGATTGTTGATTGATTGTCTTTTTTTTGGCCAGTAATTCATTGAATCGACAAAGAACAAGAGACAGCTGACCAACAGAACAGGTCAACATATCATCCATTGAGGCATACAATGAATAGCTCAGTGTTTCCGTCTATGGGAACTACCAAAGGAGGCCTAGGCAATGTACACTTTGATTTTCTGGGTTGCCCCCATCCCCCGCTCTCCTCCTCCTGTCATGTGACCTATGAAATATTCACACTGACTCGCCGCCCGTCCACGCACCCTCAGAAGGCAGGTCACTCGGCCCACAGGCTCTAGGGTTACACACCGGCAGCAGAGCCCGATCACAACACAGATAACACAGGGACAAAACGCTGTGATATTGATCTACCGCTTTTAGGATGGGGCTAATATAGATGGATGATTGACAGAAAGGCCGCCGTGTTCATGACAATGGTATGTCTAGGCTAGTCTCGACTTGTGTGCATCTAGTGTGTTCGTGTCTGTCGCCCACGAGTGAGGACAGCACTCACACTGAACACTTCTTCTGTCCAGCCATGCCTCTGCTTGTTTGTGTTCAGGCCTGTACAGAGACTTCCGCACGTCTGTACGCAGTCATGTGTGCAGTGGTACGTGTGCAGCGGGGTGTGTGAGCGCTTACAGTTCATCTCGCTGCCTCTGTGACAGCACCATGGTGGCAGGGCCGCGGCTCTCCCCTGGGAGGGAGGACGAGGTGGAAGGTAGCGCTTGTGTCTAGGACGTGTGCAGGTCTGGAGTCCGCCCGAAGGAACTGGAAGGCTGGACAGACTGGGCTCTGCGGCGCTGGGGCAGACCGTCAGCGATGGTCCACGGAGACAAGTCACCAGTCAATGGCCCAACATCTGATTCAGAAACAAGACCAACCAGGAGAAACTATTACAACTATTGTTTTGTCAGGGGTAGGAAGATGGATTTATACAATTGTTTTGCATTCTGAAAACTGGTTATTTAATTAATTGGAAGATAGGGTAGCGGTATTGTGTTGTTCATGAGTAGGTAAGCACTTGTTGTATTGAATCCTAACCTGCCTATATTCTGATATAAAGTGTTGCACTATCCTTGCTTAGCATATGACCGACAGATATTCAAGAAAACCCAAATAAATCAATCCAAGAGGGAGATCAGTCAAATGCCAAGCCAAGATTATATAGTATTCTCAATTCACATATCTGATACCTGAAGACTTGTTGCCAGCAAATATCTTCATTTTACTACTCGTGATAAACGCAAGACTCTGATAAAGGTAATTTGGACGTTCATTATTCTCAGCATCAGCAAATATTGAGTTGCTAGTCAGGGCCTTGCCCTGGTGTCCCTGCTTCAGAACAGCAGGATCAAAAAGGTAACCAGCATGAATGAACAAAGTCTGATGCAGCCCTCTGTTTGGTGATCTACAGAAAGGCAGCAGTAAAAATGAAAATGATCAAAAATCCCATCAGTATATGTTGCCATAGTGATCAAGGGTTTAAGGTAAAGCAATTGTCAGCCTGGTCATCATTGTTGTCTCTGGTAAACCATGCATGGCGACCCTATTGAGAGAGACAAGATGTTTATTGGGAGCTCAATTCATTGGTTACCGAGTTCTGGGCTGCTGGATGCTGCCATATTAACAGACCCCTGGTGTGCATGTTCAAATTTCCACTTACCAACTGCGTTTCACAAGGGGCATAGGGACAGGTGGGGGTGTTCTTCAATACAGCCATGTTCTGAGACCCTCGTATTTGAGGTGGCCTTCATGTTCGATGACTAGGCTATAGAGAGTGGTTTCCAAAACCAAACTATTGCGATAAAACTGCAAACTTTCATGTTATCAAAAGCAAACATGCACGTACCGCAGTGCAAGTTAACATTGGCTTGTAGCACCAACTGGTATTGTGATGAATGCTCAATACAACAGATAGTGATAATCATAGGTCTATTATGGTAGGTTACCACTGTGGATGATCAAAACATATACGGATAACTATTAGGTATATGAATGTAGTTTACCACTATGGATGCAAAAATAGGATAAGCTCTACCGCAACCATGTCCTACAACATAAATAACCCAGTGGTGACTATGCCAAAGATACCGAACTGCAATTCTTACACCCATCCACAGGCTAGAGCAATCAAGATCCACCTTAGTGCCATTCAAATCTGTTTATGACTTTTTCTCTAAATGGAAAAGCATTGTATTTGTGACCTACAGTTTCCTTTAGCTCCAAACAGCAACGAACAAAGGCATTCAATGTAAAGGACCTCCTCTTCTTGTAAGCAATGACCTATAGCTTTACATTTACAGACTGAACACAATTCATAAATATATCAAGGAACCTCCTCCCCTGACTCTTGGCTACTCTTAGGAACTGCACCTTACACCACAGAGGCCACGTGGTCATCTGAAGGAATAGGTTGGGGCGGGACAGTAACGCTGGCCACAATATGGTCAGAACTGACAACGGTGTGCATTTTTAGACCTCATCGAATATGTGAATTCATTTGTTAATTTCACACTAGAATAGTATGAAAAAATAAAAACAATAGATCTGCTCATATGAAGTTGTATGCCATATCTTACAAACCGCTACCTCCGTCTTCCAATATTCAGTTTCTCTACATTTGCCCAGCTACATTTGGTAGGATGACATTATCGACAGAATGCAGCTGGATAAAAGCGTCGGCCTTCAGGTCATCAAGAAGCCACCAACGGGAGCCCAGAACGCCCTTAGCACCTGGCACGGCGCTAACAGTAAGCAGCTTAGCCACCAGCTACCAGAACAGGCGTGTCTGAGCGACAGGGACCAGCCAGCTGAGCAGGGCTGGAAGAGACCAAAAGCTAAGAAGATTAAGTCCCCACACAGAAGACCTCAACCACAACAAGCTGCCAACAAGAGGGTGCTAGTGGGTCTTTCTGTGTGTGCGCACACACACACACACACACACACACACACACACACACACACACACACACACACACACACACACACACACACACACACACACACACACACACACACACACACACACACACACACACACACACACACACACCATACTATGGGTTGAATCCAGCTCATTCAATTAAAAGAGGCATCAGAGAGCCAAAAGAAGACACCCATGATGGATGACGGCAACAGCCCAGGGATCGTTCTGCTCTTCCCATTATTATTTGAAAGTGTTTTTCTAGTTCTAGGCTATATTTACTCCTATATTATATGCATGAAATGCAAACCATAGCCCTAATTAGCCATCCAGACTACAGGAGTCGAGTTGGTCTATGTGCATTGCCTTTTTTCGAGGGCTCCCCGCTATGAAAAGATGACATAATGCAGCTGACAAAGGGCTATGAAAACAAACGCTAGCTGACAGGTCGAGCCCGCCACTTGGGCGCTGAGACACGCGGCTGACCAGACCTGAGCATGTCGCTGCCAGCTAATCAGTGTTTAGAGTGAGCTAGCCGACAAAAAGCTAAAATGGAATAATAAATCTTCATACATTAGATAAGATTATCAATTCAAATTCACATTCACATTTTCAATAATGCATCCTCATTTTATCTGGCCGAAATTTGTGCTAAAACCATAGCATGAGTCTTTTCAATGTCAATGAATGACATCCCATTGAATTAGCAATTAACTGAAAGGAATTCCCAGGATTCAAGTCTTTAGAGCATATCTGCACAACAGTAATTTAATTGTGTTATATCAAAAAGTTCAGACTTTAAATTCCAAAAATTGTTTAAGCAGCACCCACGAGAACAGGCAATACCCTTTGCCTTGTGAAAGCCTACACATCCTGAATAGTAACACAATAGGACACATAATGGATGCATGTCATAAAACAGAACATATGGATCTCTTGATTTCCCTTATTAAGTCTCATCTTTCAGAAGGACTTCCTGATGGCAAAGGGCCCATGCCTCAAAGTTGTACATGGTGCATGTTCACAGCCTGAGGCAGATAGTATGTTGTTCCTTTTCAAAAGCAAGAGTAGGGGGCTCGAAATTCCCCTGGCATCTTGAGTGTAATTGGTGCATGGCATGAGCGCCCCGGTGCAGTCCAACTAGGGCTACAACAAAATGAATGTGTGGAGGAACCTGCAGAAACAGCGGGCTAAGCATTTCACATTTAACAAGCAGAGCACTTTGAAGATTAGTCTCACCCCAGGACAACACAAAGACAGACCAGGCATTGAAAAAAAAAACACATAACATAAAGACTACTATAACTGGACATGCTATTCGATTACACTCCCCCACCCCTACCTCAATGAGACCTCATGCAGCACACACCTAGCCTGGTCCTACCAGACTCTCGTACTTCATTTCATTTGTACAGAGTCTGGACCTACTCAATTGACAAACGTTAACTTACTTGAAGGCGGGTGTCTGTTGAAGTTTAAAACTATTGGATCTGCCATAACCAATCGCTAACGTCTGGCCGGGAATCACATTTGCACGCAGGCTGTAAACAAACCGAACACCGTGCGTGAAGATGTCCGTCAACGAGAGCTGACTTTAACATTATTGATCTCAGCCACTCCCTCTGTTCGCTGATTGGACGCAGAAAATTTAGACAGAGAAAAACCACCAACATACAGCAGACCCAGACCTAGTACTACTGAAGGGAAATTCAAATTGAGCGGAAGTACTTAGGCGGGCGGAGCCAGGCTAGCACACACCTATACAACCCCTGAATATAATAATAGTGGCGTTACCGAGCAATCAGTAATCCAAAAGTCTGCAATTAAAAATTCAGCACGATCGATTATAAAGTTTGTGTCGGACCATAACTGAGTCGTTCAGCAGAGGATCATAAGGATTGTATGGCTGATCAACCATCATTTGGATCATTCCAATAAAACTGCTTGTTTTGGCCCGGGACCCATTCTAGTCTGCCTCACAAGCTTGACATGTTTTGTAACCTCTTAGTAGGCCAAAGGAGCAGACAGGCCAAACAAAAGCAATGCATGAATTCATTCTGCTTTGGTCTGTTAATAGCTTGAGTAGGCTACAGCGTAAACAGAATATAGTTCACATGAAAGTATTTTGATTACTAGCCAGAGGTTATGAAGCAATTACTAGGAAACATGCTCAAAATTTTCAAATCTGAATTAACAACCAGACTACTGATTGCAGGTGCAGAATTTCTTGACTCATGTGCTTTTACAAGAGCCAGGAAAACACATTCAAATTTATACGAGTGATGAACACGTGTGTTTAGTATTAGTTTGAGAGGCTAGGGGGGGGGGGGGGATACTTTACATATATAGTAGTCTCAGAATGCATTTCAATATTTCAAATTTTAAATACAATAGGATTGTACTGAGCTCTTTGCAAGACAACGGAGACCATTGGGATGTCTGCTAGTTACTGGTCAATAACCTACTCCACCTTCCGGCCCCTAGCCGGGTTAATAAATCATTACGTCTCAAAGAAAATGAACAAATAATCCTGTTGTACCTGAATAAACTCGTCATTCTGACGTCTGGAATATGAATCATTGCTTTTTTTTAAATTATCAAATAAAATAACAGGCCTCAGGAATCCGATCGATCCCCACCCTGTTGGCTAAGATAGTCGTTTTTCAAACCTTACACATTTGATGACCAAAGTTTAAAATAAGCACAACACTCAGAAAACCAATGATCTTAAGTGTGGATCCAGAGTGTGGCTCTCCGCTGTGCGGCGGCGTCCTGCCATCAGACACAAGGGCACGGCTGCAGCGACGCCTCAGCAACGCCCTTCTGCTGTAGCTTAGCTTAGCATGGACACGTTCACCGGCCTGTCAGGACCTCACTGCCCGGGATTAGATCCACATGCACCCCTAATAAAGTGACATTTGTCGCCTTCAAGCAACAACCTAAGCATGTTGGGAATGGTCTGGTTGTCTACCAATACCCTGGAGAAACTGGAGACTGCATCACGGTTCTCTGGATATAAAGTGTTATTATTCACGACCTTAACGACTTAGTATATTTACAAGACAACGATGGATTGATTAAACAGCTTCACCTATATTATAATATAATATGCAACATAATGTAATTTATCCTATGACGTGCATCTCAGTGAAATGTACCGGACCACAGCGACTGTCAGCGGGCTACCGCTAGCTTACTTCATGCTAGCCTGTGGCCACAACTTCCAGAAATAGACGAAGCCTCAAATTTATGATCGTTAGGACAACAAGTGTCGGGCTACACGGAATGTTTTTAACCCACAGTAGCGAGTTGGTTCTAAGAATATATATGCACATTCAGAGCAGAACAATTCTATATGATGTGATCCGGAGCTCATCAGATGCTCGTGTTATTACTACGCGGCTAGTTAGCGTAGTTAGCCTAGCCTCGGCCTCTCCGCCATTTTGAGGTCGGCGCGCAGAGCGCTACGACTGCGGGCCAAACGTCGTCAGAAATAACAACTGTCTTCAAGGAGCCCAGAAACACCAGACAGGTGGAAGACTGCATACTCACTGTCTGACAAGTAGTGCGTATCATAGTCCTCTTCGATAGCGACACGTACGATGGGAAACTCTGTGTTTGATCTAGCAATGAGAATGTTCACATCCCACCCGGCTGACTGTCAGGTCCCTCCTCTTCGGTGCCGCCGCTGCGCCGCATCGCCGCATCGTACCTCCGGCGCGGCGCGGACCGGATATGCGCGAGCTGGAGCGATGCGCGGTAGCGATCCACGCGCACGCTCGCGGGTTCCAATGACTCCCAACTTTGTGGTAACCGATTTACAGATAATAGCTGACAGTGATGCCTTAACCCTGAGAAGCAATGAATGTTTAATTGTTTAACCTCTCGTAGGTTAGGCAAATAACCACTCAGTCATTCTTTATATTTTATTTAGGCCTACCTGGAAGCAACCTCGTATTCAAACTGACCTGACTGATAAAATGGCCTCGGGTTGTATGAGTGCAGCAGTGTAGGATTTATTTTACAGGATTGGGAGGCTATTTTCAAATTGGAATAGATCATCTGACAGGCCAAAGGATGTCCACAGGTGGGCTGCAGGGAAGTCAGACTACTGCACCTGATGTGATGTGGCGCTAGGCCCATCCTGCTGCATGGTAAAACGCAACCCACACTCAAAATATGGGCAGTTTAACATGAACTAATCTTCTATATGCCTAGAGACAAATGGGATGTTTTTGTCCGGAACCACACAAACACACACACACACACACACCACAACCCCCCCCCCCCCCCCCCCCACACAGACACACACACACACACACACACACACACACACACACACACACACACACACACACAGACACACACACACACACACACACACACACACACGCACACGCACACACACACACACACACACACACACACACACACACACAGCAAGTAGATCACACTAATGTACTTCAATTTATTGGAATGTGGTAGAATTCAACCAGATTAACACAGACCAGAACAATATGTAAAAGGTGCCCATATGCCTTTAATACAGAGAATCAATGAGCGTGCGGAAATTAATAGAATTAATAAAATACATCAGATGATTTGCTGCCAGTGCATCAAACTGGATCTGTGATGCCCTCGCCGTTTCATATAAAAACACTTACAGATCAATATCAGGTTCAGACCATCACAGTACAGGGCGTTCATTCAAAGGCTCACACAAATCCTTGAAATATATTTGTTATCCACAGTATGCCATCATTGCTCCTGTCCTTCCCCTCATCAAAGACATTCCCACCCCCAAAGGGACGTAAAGTGGTCATCTCAACAACACATTTTTCAATATAAGAGCCACAAATACATTTGTTTGTTCTTGCTTTTATTAAGCAAGTTTAATCAACTGAAAGGAATAATGAGGAAAAATTGATTAGAATAAATATTATTAATTTAAAGAATTAGTATTTGGACGCGCAATGCCGGTTGACTCATATTTTGTATCGTCTCGTGCTATTGCTCCACTCCGTGCACATGATCTGTTTGCGCTCCTTTCAATTCAATCTTCAGATCTGCAACTTGTTTCTCACTAGAAACAGAAACACAGAGAGAGGTCAGCCTAAACCAATGACACATTGAAGTCAGCAAGGCAGGTGTAGAACTACTGTATGTTGTGGATATATTTTACACATCTTACATGTTCACCCATTGCATATATATAACCATTGGTGTAAAAAAAAACTGTATGGCAAAATAGTTAGATATAGTTCAATAATAATGACATCACCTCAGTGGTATGAACAGAATGCCACATGTTATATTGAGCTGCTGCAGGATCATGGAGAGGCTGGGTGTAGAAAGCTGCAGAGAGAGAGAGAGAGAGAGAGAGAGAGAGAGAGAGAGAGAGAGGAGAGAGAGAGAGAGAGAGAGGAGAGAGAGAGAGAGAGAGAGAGAGAGAGAGGAGAGAGAGAGAGGAGAGAGAGAGAGAGAGAGAGAGAGAGAGAGAGGAGAGAGAGAGAGAGAGAGAGGAGAGAGAGAGAGAGAGAGAGAGAGAGAGAGAGAGAGAGAGAGAGAGAGAGAGAGAGAGAGAGAGAGAGAGAGAGAGAGAAGGATCATTCCATTAATACTATGCTATTGTTAAATTAACATGTGCGTACGTAAAATATGCTCACACTTCAACCTTACATATGTCTGGATACTAAAACATAAAGCGGTAGCCTACCTTTGGCGGGGGAGTGCAGGCGTCGGGTGTGTTGCTGTAGATGTGGTTGAGAGCTCTCTGTAGGATCACAGCCTGCCTGGTCAGAGTCTGCAGGTACTCTGAGCTCTCCTTTGTGCTGTCATGGTCCTCACCTGCCTGGTTTGGTTATCAAAGGGCCGGCAAACAGTTCATGTACTGTCGAGCCGGGACAATGTCCAGGAGGACGAGGAGTCAACACATACCTGGCTCCTGTAGAGAGAGTACGCCTCCTTCTCATGCTGCAGTGCCAGACGATAGTCTCCTCTGCTCTCCAGCAGCGTGGCCAGCAGGTGATGACTGGCAACAAAACAAGAATTTGTTTGTTGTTTTTGTGAAGGATTGATATTACGTTCAGTTGGTTTTTCGTTGTTATCTTCTGTGTCTGTAAGTTCCTTAATGATGACGGTTTTATGCAGATGAAATTCTACCGGACTGAAGTATAGGGTTTTTGTTGAATGTGACTTTTGTTATGAAGCTCACCTGTGTGCACATTTGAGGGATGAGGCGCCGTTGTATTTCAGCGTCATCTTTAAGCCGTTCTGCAGGAACTTCAGGGACTGGTCATAGTTCATCAGGCCATGAAGAACCAGACCTAGCATACTCTAAACACAACGACGGAAAAGTTACCTTCATGTTTAGGTCATTTATCAAAAACCAGGTAAGTCTGGTATACATGAACGAATCTAGAAAAAAGAATATTGCTGAATTCATTGTTAACAGAATCAAAAAATATGTATTTCACCAAAGGATTTAATTACTGAGGAGAATGCAAGCTAATGTCAAAAGATCTGGAAAGGTTTATGTCCCTTCCCTACAGACAAGGAAAGAGAATATTTGTCCCTTTTTAGTTTAAGCATTTCTACTTGTTGTAAAGGTGACATATTATGCCACCAGGTGTGAGTGTGATTAGCCGTTACAAGTCGTTTTGAAAATCTGCCTCTTCAGATATCACAAGTGGGCGTGTCAACCTAGATGTATGACGGATAGATGAGCAACGTTTGCTGTAGTCCACTGGGTAGGCTGGTAGACTGGTCTATCTCATACTCACACCTAGTGGCATGATATGTCACCTTTAAGGAACAGGTGTGGGACAGGTCTGGCTTGACCAGTAGGCTGTGGTTGCTGCTTTATCAAGACATCAGGATTTGAATTCCTTGAGGAAACAGTAATTGTCAGGGTAATGCTCAGCCGTGTATCTGCTATATCCAAATCTCCAAGCAGGGGGCCTTTGAAACACTGGGGGGGCCGTAGTCCTCAACCAGGGGGCCCATACTCACATCCAGCTGCACGAGCTGCGGGTGATCCTCTCCGCTCAGCAGGAGGGTGAGGTAACGAGCGCGGCCCAGCAGGCGCAACACAGCGGCTGGCTGCCCGGCGGCGAAGCAATACAAGGCCAAGAGCATCTGCAACAGAGGAGCTCAGGGTTACTGTGGGGACTTCACCGTGGGGCTCATATGAGGAAGGGAACGTGAAGGCACACTCACATAGTCCTGTATGGTCTGTGGGTGATCGATACCCTGGACCCTCTCAGTACACATCACCGCTTTCTCCTGGTGACTCAGTGCCTGGGAACATAAGTGTGTGTGTGGGGGGGGGGGGGGGGGGGGAATCAAGGATCAGAAAATGAGAGTCCTGTCCAGTTTTTGCTTCAACAGGGCTCTGAGAAAACTGGGCTTCGTTCAAATCGTCTTCCAAGACAGACTTTATTTCCAACCGTGCTGCATTGGGCACATGGCTCAATGGCTGATGGGAGGTGACTTTTAGTTGTAAACCTAGAATTGAAGGCTATAAACCACACAATCAATATGTTGTTTTATCCATGGTGAATATGTAATATGTATACATCAGCATATTCTCCGGTGATGTAGCTGATCCGGGCTAGAAGACGAAGGCAGGTGGACACGTCCTCATGTTGGATCCCACATACACTGCTGAACAGGGTCATCGCCTGCTGGATCAGCTCATACCCCTCCCCAAGAAGACCTGAAACACATCAGTAGACCTTAATAGACCTGAGATAGACACATCAACATGGAGAACAGTAGAACCTAATAGACCTGAGGTAGACGCATCAACATGGAGAACAGTAGAACCTAATAGACCTGAGATAGACACATCAACATGGAGAACACGTAATAGACCTGAGATAGACACATCAACATGGAGAACACGTAATAGACCTGAGATAGACACATCAACATGGAGAACACGTAATAGACCTGAGATAGACACATCAACATGGAGAACAGTAGGCCCTAATAGCACGGATGGGAAGTCTTTTATAGATTTTATAGATTTTTAGATTCCTAGATTGTATATCCAGTGATAGATATATTTCAAAAATTCTTTTTTTTTTAGTTTATCCCATCCCATCTTCCCTTTTATACATGTTCCATCTACAGAGGTCCTCAAGCATGTAGCCAACTCTGATGATGTGATGTGCGCTTGGATATAAAGGTGTCAGTAAACGCATTGTCCTGATCTACGTGTGTACATGAAGTATGTCCTTCTGGTCCTGCTCTATAGGTTTGTACGGGGTCTTCCTACCCTGCTGCACGGCCCCCTGGGCCTGCTGGATCAGGCCGGTGGCATCAGTGGCCGAGGGTCTGAGATGTTTGACCACGGGGGACATGTTGACCACATCCTCTTCACTGAACACTGGTCGGTGGCGAGACTCGAACACATAGTCCCTGAGCTGCACCTGTGGCCAGAGAACCAGGACAGCATGGGTGGATGGGAGCGGAACAGACGTTTTGAATATAAAGAGGCAATAGGATGGGAGGACAATCAAAGCCTTGCAGTGTTTTTGGAGTTTTTAGACTATTTTGGCTAATTAGCACCTTCCAGAAGTAGAACTAATGAGTGTAATCAACTGCCTCAGGTCAGTGGGGCATGATGACAGGATGTTATAACTGATGTCTGACCTGGATGCCTGTTTTCATGGTGAGTTTGTGGCGAGCAGAATGACTGATATCAGACCTGGATGCCTGTTTTCATGGTGAGTTTGTGGCGAGCAGAATGACTGATATCAGACCTGGATGCCTGTTTTCATGGTGAGTTTGTGGCGAGCAGAATGATTGATATCAGACCTGGATGCCTGTTTTCATGGCGATCTCTCTGAGCAGGGAGATCTTCTGTAGGCTCCATCTTTCCACCGCCTCGTCTACACTGTCACTACACAGAGAGAGGAGGCGAGAGTTTGAGCCAATCACAGAACTAACACACGCACACACACACACACACGCAACACGCACACACACACACACACACACACACACACACACACACACACACACCAGTGTAGTGTGTAGTGGTAATAGTCCTCAGCCTCGTCCTGGATCTTCCGCCAGAGGTCGCCCGGGGTCATCCGCGCCCAGGCTGTCTCCGCCAGCGCGGCGGCCCGGCTCCCCTGGGAGCGGCGGCGGCGGCTCCCGCGGCGCCGACTGAGCAGCTCGTCGGCCGAGTCAGGGGCCGAGGAGGCGGAGCTTAGCAGGCAGTTCAGGAAGTGACTGACAGCCGCCGACAGGGCCGCCGCCTCTACATTCTGTAGGTGAGTCCACAACACGTCACTATAGGCTGACCAACCGACAGACTCCGCCCCCTCACTGGTCACATGCTCACCTGGTCGGGGGGACGGGAGCTCTGACACAGAACACTTTGTGTTGTTGTTTTGTTGTTTAGTTCTTGAGTACTAAAGTATGACGTCACGTTTCCATAGCAACCGATTTCCGGTTCTACACAAAACCAAATTAAAAAGGGGAAATCCTTTGCCACACGAACGTTTTAAAGAAAATTAACGATTTTTTTGCAAATTGATTTGCGAGTTTACTTTACCAATGATGTAAGCAATGTTGAGAACAGATTGTCTTCATATAAAAAAAAACAACTAAAGTAACGTCGTCAAAGTTTTCCTTTTAATACACCAGGGGGAATACATGAAAGCCTCGACATGTTTCGATTGGTAGTGATTTTCACCTCTTGAAATTGATTTACTTTTCTTTTTAAAGAAACAACACATGGCAGCAATGGAAAACGCCATCTCTCGTTCGGTTAGTTAGAACAAAAAATCTGGTTGCCAGGACAACGTAACGTTTTCACTTCAGTACTCTATTAGTAATTAGTAATCATTGTCCCAATGGGATTAGATTGCAAGTGAATGAAAATGGGAAAGTGTTGCCAAGATCGCAATGAATATGTCTAATTCTGTTTGTTCATGAAATGAATATACCATAAGTAGACATTCATATTAGACATATTATTAAGTTCTTATGTTAACATTGTAAAACAACAGACCTGTAGATAGATCCTGAAGATGTGTTTGGCACTTCTGATGATCACCTCACTGATCGAGATTCTCTACAAGGAGAAGTCTCTTGGTCAACAGAGTGCAGAGGCATCAGGTATCAGCTGAGTTAAAACCTACTGCAGCTTTAGTTATGAATCCATGTTCATATTCTGCAGACCTCATGCACTGGGCTGCAGGCTGACCTGCAGAACATGAAGATGGCCGACACAGCGCCCTGGTGGTGGGTACCTGGACGTGGCTCAGCCTCTCTCCCTCCGGGGCCGTCTCCAGGGCCCGCAGCAGGGGCCCCAGGTAGCGCATGTTGACCCCCCGTTGGTGGAGGGCCAGTCTCAGAGAGCCCCCATCCAGGGGCACTGCTGTGTGGTCTAGGAAGTCCCTCACCTCCAATTCATCAACACACACACACACACACACACACACACACACACACACACACACACACACACACACACACACACACACACACACACACACACACACACACACACACACACACACACACACACACACACACAAAAACACACACATACACACCCATAAGCAAAGATCCAAACGTAATAGGATTAGTGAAAAGATTAACTGAACCTGCTGAATATTATGTCAAAGAATACAAACCACTGCTGGAATCTGATTGGACAGAAGAAAGGCTGCAGCACCCCATAATAACTGCTTCTGCTTGGGCACCTCATAGACACTCTCTGAGGGAATACGGACAGCTGCAACATATGCACAGGCCTCCATGTCAATCATCAATCATTCAACCATCAATACATTAATCCATCAATCATAAATCAATCAATTTATTTTTACTACAATCAGTATTCCCCAATTAACTGTTAATTGTATACGTGTGTGTGTGGGGGGGGTGTATGTGTGCTTGTGTTCATGCGTGTCTGCCTGCATTTGCATGTCTGTGTGTGTGTATGTGTGTGTGTGTGTGTGTGTGTGTGTGTGTGTGTGTGTGTGTGTGTGTGTGTGTGTGTGTGTGTGTGTGTGTGTGTGTGTGTGTGTGTGTGTGTGTGTGTGTGTGTGTGTGTGTGTGTGTGTGTGTGTGTGTGTGTGTGTTTGAGAAGTAGGGTCAGGGGTGGGATCTCAGAGGCTTATACCTGGAGAGCAAACATCCGGGTTGAAGCAGATGTCAAAGGAAGTGTCACTCACTGAGCCGACCGCCCTGCAGGCCTCCAGGATCACCTGCCTTCGCTGAGGATCTGAACAACCATCTGCATTTAACTCCTATACACGACGTGCATCACCAGGAATACCAACATTAAACTGGTCATTCATTCATTATACATGCAAGGAACATCGAGGAAGTCTTAAGTCAATCTTTTACTGCCACAGTTTGTATGGAAAGTGACCCTTGGCAACAATATACGCCAATACAGGCGTATCAGATTTGAGTATAACTTCATATGTATCAAATCCATAACATTATTCCCACTGGAGCTTCAATAAAGTTAACCTCTCTCACCCATGTCCTCAATGACAGTGCCACCATTTTGTTTTGCCAATGTCTTGATGAGAGCTTCACTCTGTACATCTGCAGAGAGCCTGACTCCCGTGGAGTCTGACCTGTTCTCCAAGCTGGCTCCATCTGCAGGAAGCTTCTCTAGGCCACTGGAGACCATGTTCTGGAAGAGTGCGTACCTGACACAAAATGAAAGAGATGAGCCAAATGACAAAATTTCTCTTGTTATTTAACTTGTAAAACTGTTTAAAACACACACACTGTTTAAAAATGTGCTGTCAATTCTTTAAGAGTGGTCGTCCTTTTAGCCCTTCCAAACTGACCCGTGTGTTATCTTTCCTTGATTGACAGTGTCGCTAATCAGAAATCCCCCCGGCTGTCTGTATAGCCTCTCCGGTATCAACTGCTCCTGTTCAACTCTGTTCTAGTCCTAATCAGCTGGCAGTTGACAATCTTTTAAATAACGACATCTGGTAAAAGCCACTAGAGATGTTCCTATGCCACTAGATCACCAGCACCCTCTCATGACCACACATTCTACCCCTACTTAACCTGCCTTCCTACCCCCTCGAAACGCGTTACGCGTTTTATCTGTTGAGCATATGCCAGAGATGTGCCGAGGTTTCCTAACCTCTGCTGCTCTCACCCTTGCCAATGCTGTATGAAGGCTTATATGAGCTCTATGGGCTCTAGAAGCTCTATGGGCTCAAGCTCAATGGGCTCTAGCTCTATGAGCTCTATAGGGTCTAGCTCTATGGGCTCTAGCTCTAAGGGCTCTAAGGGCTCTATGGGCTCTAGCTCTATGGGCTCTATGGGCTATAGCTCTATGCACTCTAGGAGCACTAAGGGCTCTAAGGGCTCTATGAGCTCTATGGGCTCTATGGGCTCTATTGGCTCTAGATCTAAGGGCTCTATGGGCTTTATGAGCTATATGGACTCTAGCTCTATGGGCTCTAGGAGCACTATGAGCTCTAGCTCTTTGGGCTCTCCCCTCACCGATGCTGGACGAAGGCCTCTATGAGCTCGGGTCTCAGGCTCGCCAGGCTGTGTCGGTGTTTCCGCGGGAAACCAAGCCTCTTGCATTCCTCGGGCACCCCCTCACCGCCATCTGACAACAGGAAGTTAAGGTCTGGCGGGAAGGTCCCGTGAAGGTCTAGGATGTAGGCTCTTCCGTCGTTTCCCAAAATGCCCTTGGTCTGGACGCAGGAGCAGAGTTCCACCGCGTTGTGGTGGTGGTCCAGGACCTTGTGCCGCTGGACTCTAAGGGGTCTGCAGGTCTTCCCCAGCAGGTCCAGGAACCTGGGGGGGGGACAGTGCACGTCTCTGTGATGGTGAAGCTCACTCTGCTGTTCATGTTCTTCATGTTAGATGTGTGAAACAAGCATTTATGGATATTTCTCAACTGCAAATAGCAGACATAGGAAATAGTAAAAACACAGTAAAACAGTCTAACATTAAACATAGAAATAAAAACAGATTCCAGTCACATTTAAAGAAGGGAAATAGGATAACACAGAGCAAATGGATTTCATTACAGTTTGGACTTTTCTTTGAACGTGTACATATTCTAAGTCGATTTGTTTGGGCTTGTTACTTGGTATCCGAGACGACGATGTGTCCGTGGTCATTGGAGCCATACAGCAGGCCCCGGTCCTGGTGCTGCTCCAGCAGACCAGGAACAATGGCCTGGGCTGTGACCCGGTGACCATGGTAATCCACCAGTGCCGACCCCAGCGTGTGCAGTCCCGGGATGTCGATGGAAGCGTAGGCCTGGACCAGAGAAAACATCTCAACAAAGCATAATGTCAAAAACAGGCAGCCAGCAGGTCTGCTGTCTTGATGATTGTAAGTTGCTGTCTAAACTACATTGATTGAAGTGTTTAAATCATATTTCTATGTTTCAGTAAATGGGAATGCTTTCCATGACAGTTCTTTGGTGTTTTTGTGAATTCAGTTAGTTTCTGTAAGAATGTACACTATGTGTGGTGCTGGGCAGACTGCGATCTAGAACAGCGTACTACTAGGATGATAATGACTCAAATATGGAAGCCACTCACAAAGTCAGTGTAACCTTTGTACTTTCCCTCTCAGTGTTGTGTCATGATCACACATAAAGGGCCCATTCCAACACCCCCTCACGTCGTTCTACTGTGGGTGCCTACCGTGCAGCACCCAATTCACCCTTGCACCAACAACACCGACGCGGGTAGATTCCTCTAACCACTAACTTTCAATGCAACTAACCACCCATTGGCTCTGCTGTCGCCAGGCAGGATGTACCTGCACGCCTCTCAGGTCACAGACCGGTGCGGCATGGGCCGCAGCGTCGCCCCCTAGAGGGCGGTAGTAGTCTGCGGTGTCCAAACCCAGGCTGAAGAACAGGTTGTTCCAAATGAACATCTGCTTCCGGGGCTCCTCCCCGGGGTTTATCGCCATGACGTTGCCGTCGACAACCGCAATGGCCCCTTGTGTCGCAGCATTGACAAAGTCACTATTGGTCTAGAGAGGGACATATATATACACATGTATTTATATGCTTACGTGTTCCGCTCTACCTGTGTTAAATGTGACGAAAAGGGGAGTAGAGACAAAGGATTGTAAAGGACTTGAGATGTTTGAGATGTTTGAGATGTTGGGTCACCTTAAAGATGTTCCTCTCTCGGTGCAGGCGCTCCTGAAGGCTGCTCCGAGGAAGTTCTCTGCACCCCTGCAGCTCCTCATTCCAGTCGCGGCTCTGAGGAACCAAACCCATCAGATCTGACCCCATGACCAAACAACAGGACGAGACAACATTCTATTTGATGCCGCTTCAGAGGAAGACATTGACCTTTTGAGAAATATTCTTATTTTCCACGTACCAATAGTCAAATGAAAAGCACCATTCCACTGACTTCAATCCATTAATCAAGCAACCAATCAATTCCACAGATTTGAGCCTATGGCTGAGTTCGCCAAAATCAATGGAAGCCAATGAGATTGACCAGCTCAGTGTCAGTGAAGTGAGGGTAAAATACTCAGAGGTCAAAGTGCTCCTCTCATAGCTGATGTCATCATTATTTGCCCTAGCAAAGAGAAGCCTTGTGTTGTGTTCCTCCTGGGAGCTGAACGTCTACAGGAGGACACTGATAAAAAGCATCGAGTGGGGCCTCCACCTGTCCGACCGTGTGCTCGTCCTGGCCCACCCGACTGGCGGGGGTCTCCTCCACCCTCACACAGTCCAGGGCGTGGTCTGCGTGTGGCGCAACCCAGGTGTACACCTGGTAAGGCGTGGCTATCCGCTCGTAAGGATGCTGCAGCACCCTGGAGGAGCAGTCGACACAGGGAACGCTGTTAGAAGGGAGGGTGGTGGCACCACCTTTCACCTCGATAGGGCATTCTCAGAAACAAAAGACGGTACAGACGGTACAAGTCACTTTTGCCCTGTTTGAGGGACCTATGTCATCGGTGTGTTTGGTTCAGTAAACAGCTTTATTAGTGGCTTTCTGACTGAAGATTCAACTGCTCCTGTTTCCTCCAAACAGTGGAACATAAATCTGAGTTCAGCAGTGTTCCATGAGAGTGATGGAGGGGTGTGTGTGTGTGTGTGTGTGTGTGTGTGTGTGTGTGTGTGTGTGTGTGTGTGTGTGTGTGTGTGTGTGTGTGTGTGTGTGTGTGTGTGTGTGTGTGTGTGTGTGTGTGTGTGTGTGTGTGTGTGTGTGTGTGTGTGTGTGTACGTTCGTACGTGTGTGTGCATGTGTATTGACTGGTCTGGTTTAATCTACGATAGTGAAAGCCCTTTGAGGAGGGGGGTACTTTGAGGTAGGGCTGTTCAGACGGTCTGCAGTACATGGTTATCAGAAATGATGGGGAAAAGTATCTTTGTGTATTTGGTTTATTAGCTAAATAGAGAATCCAATAACTCCATCAATGGGGAATCCCATCTTATTAACGCTAGCTTGTGATTGGTTGAAGTGTGTGCGGTGATGCTGCTGTCAGCAGCTGCTCACCTCTTCCTCTGCAGCGTGCTGAAGGTTCTCCTGAACACGGGGCTGACCTGACTCAGCAGCTCCACCAGCGAATGGCTCAGGGTCTTGGGGAGCGCAGGCTTGGGGTTAAAGGTGAAGGCAGTCGACCTGCAGTTGGATTCAAGAATGAATCAATTAATGAATGATGGATGGATGGATGGATAGATGAACGGAAGAGAAACAATAAGACCATCCATCCATCAATCGTCCATCATTCATTCAGCCATGTCACACACACACACACACACACACACACACACACACACACACACACACACACACACACACACACACACACACACACACACACACACACACACACACACACACACACACACACACACGTGGCCAGACGACTGACTGGTTGAGGTAAAAGCCGCGGGTGGAAGCGGTGATGTTCAGGTCCCGGCCCTCCACCGTCACCACGTTGAGGTACATCAGGTCCCCGTGCATCTTCCGGTTCCCTGGGGGCGGGTTCCAGCTGTTCACCGTCAGCACGCGCAGGCACTGCAGCGGCTGCACATCACAAAACCACAGAACCACAGAACTATGCATCACGCATAACCCACACGCACCAGAGAACCACAACACACACAAGAACACATATCACACACAAGCCTTTCACACACCACAGAACCACAACACAATATACATCACTTAACACTTTGACACAGCAGAGCCCAGACACCAACAAACTAGCTGCTGTCACCCCCATCATCAAAAAACCCGGTCTAAACCCTGACATCATGAACAATTTCCGGCCCATTTCCAACCTCCCATTTCTGTCAAAAATACTGGAAGGCGTCGTTGCCTCTCAAATCAAATCCCACCTCAACAATAATGACCTCTTTGAACAATTTCAATCTGGATTCCGCACCCAACACAGCACCGAAACCGCCCTCCTCAAAATCACAAATGACCTCCTTCTCTCCTCCGACTCTGGCCTACTCTCCATTCTCATCCTCCTTGATCTCTCCGCCGCCTTCGACACCATCAACCATTCCATCCTACTTTCCCGCCTGAAATCCCTTCTCAACATCACCGACTCTGCCCTCACCTGGTTACACTCCTACCTCACTGACAGAAAACAGTTCATCTATGTCAACAACTGCTCCTCCACAACTGCTCCCCTGTCCCAAGGCGTCCCCCAGGGTTCTGTGCTTGGTCCTCTCCTCTTCATCGTCTACCTCCTCCCCCTTGGCCAAATCATCCGTCGCCCTGGTATCCATTTCCACTGCTACGCTGACGACATCCAACTATACATTTCAACAAAATCCATCACCCCTGTACCACCCACTCCATCCTGTCAAACTGCCTTTCGGAAATTAAAACCTGGATGCAAGAAAACTTTTTACAACTGAACTACGACAAATCTGATATGATCCTCATTGGTCCAAATTCCCTCACCCAAACAGCTCAAGATTTCCACCTCACTGTCAACAACTCCACACTGTCCCCCTCCCCCCTCTGCCGCAACCTTGGTATCATCTTCGACAATAACCTCAGCTTCAACCATCACATCAAACAAGTCACCAAAACAGCCTTCTTTCACCTCAAAAACATCTCCCGCCTCCGCCCGTCACTATCTTTCACTGCCGCCGAAACCCTGATCCATGCCTTCATTACATCCCGCCTCGGCTACTGCAACAGCATTTTCTATGGCACAACCTCCAAACTCCTCCGTAAACTCCAATACATTCAAAACTCCGCCGCCCGTCTTCTCACTCACACCCGTTCACGCGATCATATCACCCCTGTCCTCCAGAACCTCCACTGGCTCCCCGTCCCTCAGCGTATTCAATTCAAACTCCTCCTACTCACCCACAAAGCCCTCCACTACCAGGCCCCCTCCTACCTCACTGACCTGCTCCACCACTACAACCCTCCCGTCACCTCCGCTCCTCTGATGCCAACCTCCTCACTGTCCCTAAAACCAAGCACAGAACCTGGGGAGACAGAGCCTTCTCCGTTGCTGCCCCTACCCTCTGGAATTCCCTCCCCAAACACATCCGTGACTGCAATGACCTCATACTATTCAAATCACTACTCAAAACACACCTGTTCCATTCTGCCTATAATTCTTAACCACTACTTTCCTAATTTTGTTTTTGTTCTGTTTGACTGTTGTATTGTGCTGTTTTATTTACAATGTATCTACTCTTCTGTGTTTTCTTCTGTGTTTCTGTGTTTTTAAATGTACTTTATTTTAATTATTTATTTTTCATCTTCGCCTGTAAAGTGTCTTTGAGTGACTGAAAAGCGCTTCCAAATAAAAACAAATGTAAAATGTAATGTATGATGATACAAACGTATTATAATGCTATCGTTCACATATAATCTCCCAGAGCCTCGGGACAGGACACACACAGGAGTGGCTCAGAGCACTGATCCTGGGTCAGGATCTTGGGTAGCATGTGTTACAGCGCCCCTGTGTGTCCAACCGGAGGATGTCTCCATGCCTTCCCGTCATCATCTACCTCACTGTTTACAGTTCAGATGACATAACATTATATCATGTTTCATTCTATGAATATCACACACTGTAAATATCCCCTATCACCAGATTCCACTGTTTGCTAATCACTGAGATACACATTAGTGACATAACATATGGAGGTAAACAGGTGATCATCATATCAAATCAACCCCTGACCTTCCAGTCCTCTCTGATTGGCTGTAGTGGGGTCAGGGGGCGGTCCTTGCACCCGGGCGTGATGTAGTCTGGGAGGAGGCAGTCGATGGTCTCCCTCTCCGCGGCGCGGCTCTTAGACCCGTTCACAGGGTCTGTCGAGAGCCAATAGGAGAGAGGTTAACATTAATAGGTAGACCGAGGACCGGAGACCATCATGTTCACAGCATCAAACGGACACCCCGGCTAGAGGTCTTTCGATGTGTTTTGTTAAAGCAATTGTAAGATTGATTGCAGGAACAAAATTGAAGTGTGGCACATTTCTGCTATGTTAACGAGACTATTTAAGCCTTAGATTAGGCTGTTCCTTTTGGAATTCAAAGTATGCTATGTAGAATGGGTTCAGTCTACATTTATCCTACATCACATGGGGCCATCTCAAGGGGGTGTGGGGTCACCACATTTATTCTCATGGGGGGGTGGGGTCACCTGGGGGGCCCCTGGTGTACAGGCTCAGGTAGGACAGAGAGCTGCCGTTGGCCCCGTTGTGAGCATCGGACACGTCCAGGCTCCGCAGGAGGCTGCGCACATGCTTGAGGTGCAGCCGGGCGTCGCGCACCGTGTAGGGATCTGACACACACACACCCACACCCACACCCACACACACACACACACACACACACACACACACACACACACACGGCCAGAAGGACGACCACCAAGTCAAGAGGGCCTGAACATCTTACCAGCTGAATTAAAGAGACGTGCACGCCTCTACACACTGGTCTTACCCTCGACCACCTTGACCAGGGCCCCCTCCACGAGGCCCGGGACCAGGTGCAACTCCGTGAGGGCGTCGAGCACAGCGCCCCCTAGCTGCAGGGAGAAGCAGGTGCGCAGGCAGGTCATCTCATGGTCCATCAGCACCTGATGCAGCTCAGTCACCAGCATCTGGCCCGACACCTTGTGGGAGAGAGGGAGTGTTGACATGAAATGACACAAAATAGAAATCATGACACATCACAGCGTCTTGCTCTGAAATCCTCTGAAGCCTGTGGACATGGATGACAGTGGTCTTCTGTGGCAGTGTACCTGCAGATCAAACGTCTCCGTAGCAGGAGCCTGGATTCTGACCGTGAACCCTGCCTCGTGGAGGCTGACCACTTCCTGGATGCTGGCCTGGTCCTGTTCCCGCTGATCGGCCCCAGAACATTCCCAGGCGTCCGACGCCGAGCTTTCCGCTTTTGACATGAAGGGAGAGAGGTCAAAGGTCAGACGGACACCAAGAGATCCTTAACATATATCCAGCCGGGGTTTCTCACACACCTTTCACATGGGGGGCTGTGAGGAAGAGCCTGTCCACCAGGAAGAGCTTCACCCCCCCTCGCTCCCCCCGGGGCCCCGCGGGGGGGCCTCCATCCTCCGGCCCGCTCCGTTCAGGGCTCTGCTCAATGCTCGGCTCCACACCCTGCTCTTCCACTTCCACGTTGGAGGGCCACGCCTCCTCTTTCTGTGCTACATCCTGTCCCATGGATGCTGTGCTGTCCTTTGGGTCCCTGGAGGTTTCGACGATACCCCTCTCTGGGCCTGCAGCAAGGGGATCAGCCGGCCCTGTGTGGTTCACATTCACCTCGGTTCGCCCTTTGCAGTCTTTGTTGAGGTGCCCACCAGCGGGGTCTCCACAGTCGCCATCCGCTACTGCTGCAGCGACGTCCTCTCCTGGGACAGGTTGTCCATCTGCGTGACTTTCATTTTCTTCGCTCAGCAATCCGCTGACATTCTCTAGTGTCTCCAAAGTGATGATTTTGCTCTGTGGGAAATGGACAGTACTTGCGTCCAACATTATACTCCCATTATCAGTGATGATTTTCTCCCCCATCGTTCCTTCGTCCACAATGTGTGCCTGCGTGGCCGTCTGGTTGTGATTTCCACCGTCTGCGCCATCAGGGTTATGTTCAGTTAGGGAGAGGCGTGCTCCGACAGGGCTGTGGTTCAGTTGGCCCACGACGGACTCTGCTCCTGTGTACCCCTGAGGGTCTCTGGTCTCCCTGTGACCCTCCATCTTGTGAGCGACTTCTGACTGGGGGCCGGGACGGGCCGGGACCCTCCCGCTGGGCGAACTCTCCGGGTGCTCACTAGACCAGGGTCCCAGGCCGGACTGGGCTTCTAATCGTGCGCACGTTGTTGTTGTTGTTGTTGTTGTTGTTGTTGTTGCATGGAACTGGTTCTCTCTGGAAACACGCCCGATCGCCTCCTCCGGGACGGTGGCGGGCAGGTCCCTCCACGTCAGCATGTCGGTCTGGGTCTGCACCTCGGCCTGCTGCTGGGTCTGGGTCTGGACCCCCATGACCCCCTGCCTCTCCTGCCTCTCCGTCTGAGTCTCCACCTCCACCCACAGCCTGTGTTCTCCAGCCCCGTCCGCCCTCTCATACACCCCTCCTCCTCCTCCCTCTTCGTCTTCCTCGCACACTAGAAGGCACACCATGGGCTCCACCGGCACACCGCTGCTGCTGAGGATGATGTCGGGGAACAGGAAGTGCTCCCGCTCCAGCGCCACCCGGTCGGACGAGCCGCTGACGGTCAGCAGCTCGTCCTGCTGGTCCTCCGGCTGGGTCAGCCAATCGGAGTCGCTGCCGTCCGTGGACAGCAGGGGGGAGCGCTCCGGGCCGCCCCCCGTCCCCGGGATGGCACGGCGCCACAGGTAGTTTGTGACGGAGTGACAACACTGCAGCCAGTTGCCCATGGTGCCTCTGGGAGGAACAAGGACATTTACAGAGTTATACAAGCTCCCAGAACGTTCACCTGTGTGTGTGTGTGTGTGTGTGTGTGTGTGTGTGTGTGTGTGTGTGTGTGTGTGTGTGTGTGTGTGTGTGTGTGTGTGTGTGTGTGTGTGTGTGTGTGTGTGTGTGTGTGTGTGTGTGTGCTGTATGAATGCTGAATGCACGAGCAGGCATGTGTAGGTGTGTTTGTGTTTGTGTTTGTGTGTCTGTGCGTGTGTGTGTGTGTGAATGTGCATGCATGCATGCATGCATGTGTAAGTGTGTGTGTGTGTGTGTGTGTGTGTGTGTGTGTGTGTGTGTGTGTGTGTGTGTGTGTGTGTGTGTGTGTGTGTGTGCGTGCATGCTTGTGTACGTGTGTGTGTGTGTATGTGTGGTCATGCCTGTCTACGTGCGTCTTGAGAAGACTGCTGACGGGGGGGGGGGGGGTTACCTTACAGATGTCCGTGTGGATCTCAGCAGAACACTGAGAGCACTTCAGCGGGATGTCTGCGACGCCCTGAGAACATGTGTAACTTTAGGACTCATTTCAACTGAAGGTCAGAGGCAGGTAGACAGACACACTTATAGTCAAAGTGATCCCAAACTCGACTCTGCCATTGTGTCTTGACTTCTGGCAAGGTGTGGAACCTCTTCATCCTGAAACGTATCCGGGTAACGGCCAGCGCCCAAAATGCACTTTAAGCATTCAAACACATGAGAAAGTGTTATGTGTCATGTGAGACACCCCTAGAAAGCTTAGCTTCCCAACCTTTAGTCTGTCATAACCATTGTTAGTTGACAGCAACCTTTTACGAAATAAGAAGCATGCATTCCGACCAAGAGGCAAAAAACCATCAAGAACAAACCTTTGTTGTTTTGCCGTCAAAGTTGTGTTTGATCCATAAAACCAATATAAATTCATAATCTAGTTTTTGGGCACCATTTTGCGCCTTAATATTGCGTTTACAATCAATGTATAGTATCTAAGAAAGGTTTCAGACCAAATAGGTAAATTCCCTTCAATCAGAACACATTGTCGTCTCCATCTGGCGGCCGTATTACGATATTATGTCTTGGTGTCATTCAATTTAATTCGCCCTGACCTTTCAATAGAGGGGTCAAGTATCAAATATGTACATTGGGTTGTCGATACATCTACATGTTTGTGTTTCATCAATTCTATATTTTCAAAATTGACATTGGATTTATTGGTTTATTTTTGCGATATCGCCTAAACCTTTGCTCTACCTTAATTAATTGGCATTAAAATATTGACCCAGGTACTCATCAGATGTGTGCTATGAACCTATAGTACTACAGGCCTACCAAGTGACAATGCACTAGTTGGTATTCACTCTGAAAACATTACATATATTTCCATCTAATATGAAATCTTCTGTAAGTGACATTGATCATTTCACTTGCAGTTAACAAAAATGTTTTCACGCCTAGTATTCGTGAACAAAAATAAACATGATGTGAGGTGGTCTTAAAACAAAATCAACAACCACCACATGCAATGTTTCTAAACCAGGAACTGATAAGAGTCAGTCACCCAGATTACAGATTATGGAAGAGATTAGGTAGAGCAGCTAATAGCAATCTATTCATGCCCCCATGAGCAGAGCACATGGAGACTCAGATTACACGCACATGTTCCAAACAGAAGAGATACAAGAACAACAGTACCGGCAGCCTGCTCACATGGTGCTGAAGTCCGTCCTCATAGGCCTTTTCCCTTCATCTTCAGGCTGTGAGTAGAAAAGGCTTCCCTCCTCAAGACTGTTCCCCACCACGGACTCTCTGGTCTCTGCTGCTGCCAAAACCCCTTCCACAAGCACCACTCTGCTTGTGTTGTGTGTGTGTGTGTGTGTGTGTGTGTGTGTGTGTGCGTGTGTGTGTGTAAATCCTGCCTGCCCTTCACATGATGTCCCTGTACATGTGTGCTGTCGTCCTGCAGCCCCACAGCAGTGTATGTGTGTGTCCTTCCCTCCTTGGCACACGCTACAGTACCTGAGCCAGTCCAGGAGAGGGCCACCTCTCTGGCTCTTTAGTTGTTTTTTTTATGAATATGATGTAACTTCCTGTCCACGAATTGTGTGATCCATGCGCTCTCTGTCTACCTTGTGAGCGTAAACCACGCTGGGAAGGAGCCAGTGTGCTGTATACTTAAACACCAGCGAGCGCGTCGTAGGACACCTCCGGTCCGTCTTCAGCAGCAGAAACATCTCACCGTGTGCCACCGGGCTGCAGACGGCAGTCTGGCTTCACTTGGTATGCATTACAGCATGCCCCGGAGCTGCTGTTGGTTGTCATGGCAGCACTGCAGAGCTCCAGCAGGATGCAGGGGGCTGCATAACGGACCGTGTGGGAACAGTGGAGACACAGAGGCGCCCTACGAGCAGCCCTCCACAAAAACCCCACATTCTGGCCTGATGAGGCGGTAAACCGTGGCATCCCAATCTAGGCCAGGATTACAAATGTAGCTGTTAAAAGTGGGTTTGGGATTTACGCCACACAACCGCACATCTTGTGGTGAATTGTTCCAATTTGAAATTGGATTCTGCTTCTCCCAAGTGATCTGGAGGCGGAAAATGGAATAAAGGTTTCTGTATTTGATAGCAAATGTGATGCATTTAGTGTAAGAATCGCTACACGCCTCCTAGGGGACATTTCCTGGGCTCCTAAAGAGAAGGACGCAGGGTGGTGGGGTTGGAAATCCTGTTTACTGGAGGTTTTGCAGATAATGGCACATGACCTGGTGCTTCATGCTGCCATGCAGGCGATCCGTGTGGATCTTCTCCGTGTGTGTCTGTGGAGATGGTTGGTTTAACCTGTGCACACTGATCACTCAACGTGCAGTGAGGCTGCTCAAACCAGCCATCATCGACACACACTCCCACTTTTACACGACAAAATGGAAATACTATACTCAAACATAGAAAGACAGACAATTGTAGTTATTTTGCCACGAGAGGCTCATAGCGTTAGTTTAATAAAGTGCAAATCATATAAAAAATTATACTCTCATTCATCAAACTTGAATTGTCAACAGTCCCTTAATAAGCGTTATACAGGAATATTCAGAGCAATTTGCTGCTTCAGACCCAGGATCGAGGCTACTTGGAGAAAAAGACCTGTTCAAAACATTTCTCCATCCCTTATGATTAAATTATAACTTTATGACCTTTTCTTTTTTTACAATGGTTCCATTTTCTATAAGTTATTCTTTCAGCTAACTGAGTTCATAAGCACATCTCTAGTTCTACCATCAAACGCTCTATCCTTTACCTACTGAGCAGCCAGGCGTCCATCACCGTTCACCCTCCCTGCATAGTGACCCCTGTAGCGCATTAGTTAGTGCACTATTTAGGGAATAAGTATTAAGGGAATTCAAACATAATTGATATGCCTGAAATGCCCCAGAGGAACACCGTGGTCTCATAAGCAAGTGGCCAGGTGGAGCATCAGGAACCGGTACGATCCAGTGAGAACCGCTCTGCATCCCGGATTACAATGAGATCCGCTGCACACCCCGGGATCCAGTCCAAGGCGAGAGTGCATCCGTTGTACACCTTTGTCTTTGACCTGTCTATGTGGGGGCCCTCACATTTCCAACAGCACCACCAAATAGTGACGCCCCTGCAACCTAGGTCCCGAGTGGACCAATAGGAACAGACCCCCGTACCCGGGGGAGCTCTACGGAGTTCACAGAGCGGTCTCCCCCTCCGCCGATCCCATGTCCACCCTGCGCCGCACCCCCCCCTCCTCCCCCAGGTCCTCCCCGTCCTCCCCCAGGTCCTCCCACTCCTCCTGGAGGCCCCGCGGGTCGCTCCGCGCCCTCAGCGGCCGCCTCCAGCGCAGGAGCCGGTACCGGAGCGGCACCAGGAAGAGGGCGGGGTCGGGCATGGGCTGCGGCTTCTGTGGGGAGGTCACTCTCTCGCAGGGCACGCACGCACGGACCCTCTGCTCCCGCACGCGCACGTGCCTCGCACACAGCTCGTCCGATTGGTCGGGACGGGCCGGCGGCCGGAGCGAGTCGGCGCCCTCCCCTCCGTCGTCCTCGTC
This sequence comes from Melanogrammus aeglefinus, assembly GCA_900291075.1. NCBI lineage: Eukaryota > Metazoa > Chordata > Actinopteri > Gadiformes > Gadidae > Melanogrammus > Melanogrammus aeglefinus. Next base: position 34,973 of record OLKM01001363.1, on the reverse strand, counting down.
CTCTTCGTCCTCTTCGTCCTCGTCCTCGTCACACTCCCATTCCTCCTCTCGCTCGATCTCGTCCGGTACTTCCCTCCGGCCCGGACCCTCCGGCCGGGCTCCCCCTGAGCACTGATCCCCCTCCCCCACCTCCTCCCCCCCCTCCCCCCCTGCGACCAGCTGCCCGCGCTGCAGGTACAGCTGCTGTCCCAGGGCGGTGGAGGTGAGGGTCTGCCGCTGCAGCTCGCGGCCCAGCGCCGTGATCCGGTGGCTGCGGCGCTTCAGCTCCTCGAGGAAGCGGCGCTGGTCGCTCCTCAGGGCGCGGCCCAGGGCCCAGGCCCGTGCCTGCCGCGCCCGCAGGGCGGCGCGCACGCTGGCCCCCGCGCACGCCTGCTGCTCCAGGAGCCGCTCCGACGCCTGGCGCCGCGAGACCAGCTCACACTCCTCTGAGAGACGCACACACACACACACACACACACAATTAGGATTAACTTTTAAGGGCTTGGCTCTTGAACTGCTCGTGGCCCACGGGGTCACATGACGGCGTTACATGCCTCTCCATCAGGTAATGACGGCGTTGGGACACACATACACAAGGGCTACACACAAGGCAAGGGGCACGCACAATCCTGAGTGAACCAGGGTTCACGTCCCTGAGCTGCAGGTAGTCTGTCACTGAATTAAATAACCACCACAACCTTCGGGGTCCAATAGCTACTATGTGCACAATTCTACAACAACATGAACATTTTGAGGGCATCCAATCTGATCCAGTGAATATTGAGTATTGTATCAACGTAACCAGGCTACTGTCCACAGCCAACAGAGAAGCATTACGTTTCACATTCGCCCTTCAACCATGACAGCGATATCGTGCTGTGTCTCATAGTCTCTGCCACCCTGAAGGCTATCGAAACACACACCCCCGTAGGCCAGGATGGAATATCATCTGGGCCCGCTAGGTTCTGCCATCATGAAGTCTCCTTCAGAGTTGTCTGTGTGCCTATATCTTTTTAAACTGTGTCTAAAAACATGTAAACTCATCTACAGTCACTCTCTGGTGTGCTCATAGATCTCTTACTTGCCTAAATCTTACCTGCAGCGGGAAACCGAGCATCCAACTCACAGTTGAGTTCTGCAGACAGAAAGACAGACAGGCTCATTAGGACATCGCTGTAGGACGCAGTATGACTTCAACCCCCCTAAACATAAACATCAGCTATAGCCTACATATGGGGCCGTGTAGACAACGTGAGACTGACCGCTGCATCGCCTCTTTAGGCGGCTGATCTCCATCTGTAGTCCGGTGAGCATGGCCAGGTGCTCCCGCTTCAATAAGGCCATGCCCCGCTCCACGCTCGCGACCTGCTGCTCGAGCTTCTCCGTCTCCATTGCTCTGCTGCTGCGACTTGTGCTCACACAACTGCTGCTCACACAACTGCTGGCCACACAACTGCTGCTCACACAACCGCTGCTCACCCAACCGCTGCTCACACAACCGCTGGATGGATCACAACCGCTGGACCCGATCTGTGATGGAGCAAACAGCAGCACGCTTTGCCTTCTGCTGACGGGATCCCCGCGGTGACAATAACAGAATGGAACAGGAATGTGTTAGCCTGCTACAACCAGTAGCTGCACCGCAACCTATTTCATTTCATCGATATGCATCAATATATTGAGAAATTCCACTTATCAACTCACATTGGTGTCGCTTTGCCTGGTTGCTCATTCGTGTCCCAATAGGAAGTCGGTCCACGATGTGCAGCTGGTCTCGACTCGGGGCAGATCACGATGACGACCCCCCGGCTAATCAAGAGTGTTTGGGGCCAAAGTGTTTTTCATGGATCTGCGCTCTTGCAGTCTGTGTCCTTTATCGGGCAGATGCGACGGTTGAGACAAAAGAACCGCAGCATCCACCAGCGCCAACAGACTGAGGACCGGACTGCTTATAGCGTTATTTCAAGTCCGTCGGTGGATCCTTGCTGCAGAGGATGTGCTGCTGCTGGGGTCCGTCTCCGTCCTAGGGGCTGTGGGGAAATCCTGGAACCTGCGAGTCGAGGTTACCTATTCCTAGATATCGCCTTTAGATAGAAATTACCTTTTGATAGAAATCCACTATTGGTTGAAATCCACTATCAATAGAAATCCCCTAACCTTACCCTCCCAGCCGGTACCGTCCCACATGTCCTCTAACATCCTTCCGGTACCGCAGAGCATGCTTCTCTCTCATCAAACCAGTAACTATCTTACTGCTTTTCCATTCAAATAACTTCCATGTGAGAGCAGAGCTGCGGGTTTAGATGCAGAGCGGAAGGAAGCAGGCTATCAGGTAGCAGCTATCAGGTAGCGTCATCCATCATCCCCGTGTCATTGGGTGTGTTCTTTATTTAAATCATGTCTATTAAAGAGGTATTGAAAAGTAGTTTATTGCATTCTTTTCATATTGTGAGACGTGAAAGTAGTGATTTTTACATTTGTACCGATATTTCAGCCTAAATTAAAATATTCGAAAGATATTAGCATATATTAACATAATATAATATGCATATGATAACCTATTTGAAAAAAGTACGATTCGGGTATACAAGTCGGTCTATCACAATTAAATATGTGCCTACCTCTTACACAAGATCATTCTTTTCCTCATAAATGGCCTCAGTACCATGGACAGGGTCATATCTGAAACTACACAGAAACCAATTGAAATGTAAGGTGCTGTAGGTGTATACAAACTACATAGACACAACCGAACATTTAAATGTGTCGTAGATTGAAGAGCTATCATTTCAGTCTAATTTGTTAGAACTGTCATAGCTATAGTAGCAAATGTCACTACCAGTAAGAATTTTTATAAGCTACTGTTATTTTGTATAGCATATCGAAATGTACAAATAATTGAATTCAAAACATTGAAACATCACACGCTGAAAGCATGGTAATATGAATTTATTTTTTCTAAAGGCACCTCTTTAAATTTCCAGCATCACATTTCAAGTTGAATCATTTCCAAAAAAAGAAAAAAAAATGCAACATTTAAAAATTCATATATAAAATTTTAGATTCAGATTTTCAAACTAAGATATTTATGATTTATATTCAAGTGGTCAATACAGACCAGAAAATTCCAGCCACACAAATTGGGACTGCAGTAGCAGTTAGGACAGGCCTAAGCAATCAAGACTAATGCAATCTAACCAACTGCTGTCATTATAGCTGTTATGTTGTCTCCCTGTTGGCCATCGTAGGGATTAACTCTCGAGCAGTTTTCTTTGATTACATGACAGACAGGCAGTAGATTCAATTGCATCAGTCTTGATTGCTTAGGCCTCTCCTAATTGCTGCTGCAGTTCCAATTTTGATGGCTTGAAATAAAAACCAGAACAAAAAAAACAATCAAAGTGGCAGTCTGTTTCCCATGAACTGGTTGACCAGGGTCTGTCTCTCTGAGGGGCTGTCCTGGCCCTCCTTCATTCCGGCCAGGGCCACGGGCTGGTGGCCCAGAGAAGGTTTGTAGTACGGGCAGACTCTGAGATGAGCCGATATGGGCGGGACGTCTGCAAAGCACCAAGCATCGACCGTGGAGAAGAGATGACTGAACTCCCACACCTGCAGTGGGCGTGAGTGAAGCAGAAGAAACCCTCAGGGTAAAGAAAATATATGGATGTCATGGTCTGAAAGCTAAACTTGAAAGATATACCTGAAGCTCCAATGCGCCCTGTTAATTAAAGTTTAATTATACGGGCACGGTGAACTTTCTCCATCCAAATGATCAACAGTCACTCAATAATCAATTACTCAATATATCCTAGACTTGTTCTGTGTATCAAACCATTAGTATACATGCATACTGCATATTAGTGCGTCAGTGTGTTTTTAATATGCAAGCTGAACTAGACTGCTCACAGGTCTGGCCCTCCACTTGGCCCCTCCATGGGAGTAGGTCTTCTTCTCCCAGCGCAGCGTCACCATGCCCCTGTCCCACAGCAGGGAGGAGCACACGTCCCTCAGCAGGCGGGACACCAGGGCCAGCTGGGACAGAGACAGGCTGTCGAGGAAGCTGGCCACGTGGCAGAGCACCTCGTAGGGCAGCCTGCTCAGAGAGTCCCGTCCTCCTGGTCCCCTCCCCCGGCCCCTCCCCTGGGCCCCAGGCGGGGGCCCCGGTGGGGCTGTGGGGGGTCCGTCCCCTGGACACAGGTTGAAGCAGCTCAGCTCCTGGCTGGGACGAACAGAGTATCAAAGTGTATTAGTATGCTGCAGTCACAAACAAGAACATTCATTCGTACATTGTCTTCATGGTCTATCAGTGATATTATTATATACTATGTATATTATTCCAAAGCCAGAGTTCATCAGTGTTTCTCAGCATGTCCAGGCTCATCCTCCATGCTGAATAAATGATAAACTAGTCTTAACTTGGAAAAGACAATCATTCAAGGTGAATTTGTGAGTCTTCATTGAATAGGTATTTCTTTTTGGTTTTATTACTAGGTGGCTGTAGCCTGAATTACTCAGGTTAAACATCACTAACTAGGTTATTCCTACTTACTTGTAGGTGGCTGTGGCCTGAATTACTCAGGTTCAACTTCACTAACTAGGTTATTCACGCTTACTTGTAGGTGACGGTGGCTTTATGGGTGGAGGGCTGGAACCTTCTCTGGCTGAAGGTGCAGCCCAGGTAGGAGAGGGGACATCTCTGCTCAAACCAGCCGCTCACACACGTTTGAACGTCAGCGTGGACGTTCCTGAAGCCGGGACAGTGGAATGGGCCATGATACACCTGTCCCCTTTTGTACATTTTTTAAACATAGCTGCAAAGTCTACTTGAGTCCAATTCTAATCAAAGTCCACAGTGAGAGTCAGAATACAAACCAGTGGCCAATCTGAACAGTGGTTCTTTCATGGGGCCGCATTCGCTCCTGGTAACATATACCGCTGACAAGAGCCAACGGGACGGTTCAAGGGCAGAGAGACAGACCTGAAGTGTCGGGGGAACTCGGAGCGATGGAAGCTGTGGCCGCAGCTGAAGGTGAAGGCGGAGGTGGCCTTGTTGTGTCTGCTGCTCACGCTGCCCGCCTGCAGCTGGAGGCGGAGCTTGGCGGGCCCCCCCGCCGTCACCTCCTCCAGGGTGGTGGTCCTCCGGAACGGAGCCGTGCGGAACGAGTGCGTCTGGGTCCCCACGTCCACGTAGTGGCCGTCCGTCCCCTTGGTGTCACTGATCTGGAGACACAAGTCATGCATGACAGCGGAGTATATGGGGGGGGGGGGGGGGGGGGGTCACTCGTCCGCTGGCACTTTAAGCAACAGACATAAGGCAACAAATCAGAGACACATCTCCATGTCGTGTGGAAGAGGGTTTTGGTTCTTGCAAAGCCTCCCACACCTGAGGAGAAATACGGAAAGACATTCAAATGCACATTTCTTACTTGTCCTCACTAGTTGAGTCTATTACCCGTGCCTCCGATGACAGCTCTGTGAAAGGTTTGATTGTAACACATGCCAAATCTATCATACGATTACAGACCTTGTGACCCATGACCTCTAGCTCTGCATAGCCCAGCAGGGTGCTGTCTGCCTCGTCCTGGTGCCAGTCTTCCTCCTTCACCTCCAGGTCCGACGTGTCCACGGACCGCTCCTCGCTCTGGACGCGCTGCGCCGCGTCATACGCCATCTGGACGCGCTGCTTGTAGTGGTAACTCACAGGGACCTTGGAGCAGACCAGAGGACGGAGGGTAAGGTTATAGAGACCAGAGGACTGAGGATGAGGTGCTACAGACCAGAGTGCTGCTCCGCCACCCAGAAGCAGCAGCAGCACCTCTGCATGGTGAACCACAGCTAAGGCTAAAAGCATGTTATATGCATGTCTTATGTTATAGTGTAGGATAGAGATCAGTGTATCAGAAATATCATATAAATGAACCAATTCTACAGGCTACAAGAATGGGATTTAAAAAATATATATAGATTTTCACCAATATGAAAGGCAAAAAATGAATGACCGTTTAATTTGGGATTATTTGCGACGGTTGCTTCCTCTAAAACCAGTAGATGGCAGCAAACTCCAAAATGTAGTGTCGTGTTAGGAACTGCTCCGCCTTGCCTTGAAGGACTGCAGGCTCCGAAGGGGGATGGGCTCCAGGCTTCCGTAGACAAAGTCCTTCTCGCGCGGCGTGCAGGCCTGGATCTTCCCGAAGGTCAGCAGCATGCGGCCGTGGTGCACCATGTACATGTTGTACTCAGCGGGGCTGAGCTCCTCCCCCAGACGCTCCAGCACCCCGTCCTGCCAGGGAGCGTGGCCCGTCCTGCTGGTGTCCTGCTGCTGGGGCCCGCCGGGGGCCTGCTGCTGGGGCCCGCCGGGGGCCTGCTGCTGGGGTCCACTGGGGCCCTGCTGGGCCCCGCCCTCCATCACCCCGTCACTCGTTTTGGCCTCCTGTTTAGCAGTCCCCTGGGTTCTCTCAGCGACAGCACACCCACCCTTCTCCATGCTGAACATCATGTCACACAGGTTGTACTTCTCCGTGTTGATGCCAGTGCACGACCTTTGACCTGCGTCGGCCGCTTCAGGAGCCTTGTCTCCCTCTGCGCCTTCGTTGATGAGACCTACAGCGCCCCCCCCCAGAGAGGGGTATCCAAGAGAGACAAGGGGTGGGTCAAAAGGGATAGATATTCATAACTGTATTTCTTTGGATTGATTATTCATACAATAACTGCCTGTTTGTCAGTTCTAGTCTCCCCTTGATATTACAATTGCCCACCAGATCAGGAGAGGAAGTACCACATTCATCACCAACGTGGGGGCGCCCCTCACCTCCTACCGCAGCCTGCGTCGTGGCGACGGCGTCTCCGCCGGTGACCGTCGCCGGCTCCACGCCACGCTCCTTAGTTTCCCCCCCCCCCTCTCCCTCTCCCTCCGGCTCCATCAGCTCTGGGTAGAGGGGCTTCATCTTCAGGCGGCTGTAGAGCACGCGCTGGTCGGCCAGCGCCATGGCCAGGTCCAGGGCCCCGCCCCGTCCCCCCCCCTCCTCCCGCCTCCCCCTCTCCTCCGTCAGCACCTCCTCCTGCAGCGCCCCCAGGTGGTGCGGGTCGGTGTCGTCCACCGGCCAGCGGATCCACTCCATGGAGCAGCTCACCACGCTGGCGGGGCAGGAGGCCAGGTGGGCGGCGCGCGCGGCCCGGGGCATGGCGTGGGGGCAGCCGTAGGCGGCGTTGAGGCAGGGCCGCCTCTGCCGGGGGCACAGCAGCGCGTGCTCCTCCTGCTTGCAGAGGTGGAAGACGGCTCCGCAGAGCAGGGGGCACGGGGCCAGGGCGCAGCTCACCGGGCCCTCCGGACGGGCCCTGCAGCGCCGGCTGTAGCAGGACTCACAGTGGGGGTGCAGCCCCGGGGCCGCGGGGGGGCGGGCCCGCCGACTCTGGAGGGGGGGGGCGGGGTGGAGGGGGTGTTGGTGTTTTGTGATTTTAATGAACATTCATACTGTACAGATCATGTCAGACAGACAGACAGACAGACAGACCGGCAGACAGACAGAGAGACACAGGCAGACAGAAAGACAGACAGACAGAGAGACACAGGCAGACAGACAGGCAGAGAGACAGACACAGGCAGACAGACAGGCAGAGAGACAGACTAGTGGCAGACAGACAGATAGGCCAACAGGCAGGCAGACAGACAGACAGGCGGACAAACAGGCAGGCAGATTGACAGGCAGGAAGACAGAGAGACAGAAAGACAGACCAGAGACGAGAAGATGCATGATAATGTACTAGGACTACTGGAGACAGAAAAGTAATACTAAGCTTACAATCAACAATAGATTCACGTTTTTATATATACATTTATTTGGTTGAATTGTAGTAATTCATGCATTTATTCAGGAGGAGACTTATAACCCACAAACAGGAAATAATAGGCCTACGCAAAATGAAAAATAAACGCTAGCCTACATAGTACATACCATTTTTTAGATCCTCAAAAAGTTATCCAAAATAAAAAGTAATAACTCCTGTTGCTGTTTTTGTAAAATAACAAAAAAAATAAAGGAAATGAAGGATAACGTTTCAAACGATAATATAAACTGGAAAAGTAGGCCTGTGTTTCTTGTAATGTCACAGTGTGTGCTGGAGATCTTTGAGTGTCTTTGAGAGTGCGTGTCCGTGTTAAAAATAGACTATTAGTGCCGACCATGACAGCTCCAAGGTTTAAATTCTACTCTGCGGAGTTCAGCAGAAAGCATTGAGTGACTCGCACGACAATTCCCATTTCATCGTCAAGTTGAAGCCGGTGGAGAGAGAAGGCTCTTCTAGTAAGAAGGAGAGGCACTGGTTACCGCCGAATAACCAAACCGCTGATTTGTTTGTCATTTTTTTCCTAAAGTGGAGAATAGTTTATTTATTGGACCAACAATTATTCAAAAACTATCGTTCTTGAGGGGTAAATGCATTTCATGGACAGAGGAGGGCGGAAGAAAGGAAAGTATTTTTAATAATTGAGTAATTTGAGTCCACTGCGAGAGAGGTCAGTATGTGAACCTCCATGCTGCCTGGCTAATTTTAACCTCCCTGCTTATTCTCGTGCAAATGCATAGACCTGAACTGTTAACGCCAGACAGAGTAGGCCTAAACATCTGCGTTGGCACAAGGTAAGACTTTTCAGAATAAACAGATCCTTCTCTTCAGATCTAGCCTTATTTTGTTTTCAATTCATGCGTTTAGTGATGCTTATGTGTCTCTCGGGCTGTTAAAAGACTTTTGTTGTTTTGTTTTTCAGACTTCCATACATTAAAGGGTAATTGATCAAATTACAATTCAAAACCAATATGGTGAGTCCTTGTTGACGTTCCTTTCTCTTGCCTCTGTCTGTCGGTCTATCTTATTACCTTGACATGTACTGTATATCTACACATAACAGAACAATGTGTGTACCTTCTCTCTAGTAGCCTACAGTGGTTCCCAAAAAATGACCTAAAGGGGTTCACCTCAAATGCAATCCGTAAAAAACAGCTGGATAATCATACAGTGGCTAAGCCAATGGCCAGTGGCGCCCACAGATTCATTACTGAAGAGCGTCAGCAGCACTGTTTCTGATCCTAGTGGGTTTATAAGAAACTCACAAAATATAACTATTCAATTATAGTGGAAATAATACGATGGAATACGCAAAGCCCATTATTTTTTTATCAAGTCACGCCACTTCCGTTAGAGCCCATAGGACATATGAGATCGAAAAATATGAAAGGGTTTCAATGAAGAGAAAGTAATTATTTTCTGGTCCCAGTCTTTATATACCCTGGATTACAGGTATGTTGTTTGTGGATTTAAATGATCATTTTTCATGTCAAGAGTTTGACCATTTATTGTGCAATTGTTCAGTTAAAGGCTGTAGAGAAAACACAGTGAGAAATATATGTCTCGTATGTGCCGTCACGCTCCCTGCGACTGGCGTGGACAAGACCGACAACCTCCCCATCGGCATAACTGAAACTCTCCACATACCCCTATGTCTGCCTGCCTTTCTGTCTGTCTGTCTGTCTGTCTGTCTGTCTGTCTGTCTGTCTGTCTGTCTGTCTGTCTGTCTGTCTGTCTGTCTGTCTGTCTGTCTGTCTGTCTGTCTGTCTGTCTGACTGACTGACTGACTGACTGACTGACTGACTGACTGACTGACTGACTGTCTGTCTGTCTGTCTGTCTGTCTGTCTGTCTGTCTGTCTGTCTCCTTAACTCTGCATGATCTGTACAGTATGAATGTTCATTAAAATCACAAAACACCAACACCCCCTCCACCCCCGCCCCCCCCCTCCAGAGTCGGCGGGCCCCGCCCCCCCGCGGGCCCCGGGGCTGCACCCCCACTGTGAGTCCTGCTACAGCCGGCGCTGCAGGGCCCGTCCGGAGGGCCCGGTGAGCTGCGCCCTGGCCCCGTGCCCCCTGCTCTGCGGAGCCGTCTTCCACCTCTGCAAGCAGGAGGAGCACGCGCTGCTGTGCCCCCGGCAGAGGCGGCCCTGCCTCAACGCCACCTACGGCTGCCCCCACGCCATGCCCCGGGCCGCGCGCGCCGCCCACCTGGCCTCCTGCCCCGCCAGCGTGGTGAGCTGCTCCATGGAGTGGAACCGCTGGCCGGCCGACGACGCCCACGCCCACCCCCTCAGGGAGCTGCACGCCAACCTGCTGCGGGAGCAAGGCGGCGGGGGGCCCTCGGGGGGGGCCTCCTGGGACCTGGACCTGGCCATGGCCCTGCGAGACCAGAACCACCTGTTCCACTCCCTCAAGATGAAGAGCCTGTTCCCTGAGCTCTGCGCGAGACGGGAGGATGAGGGGAGGAGGGGGGGGGGGGAGGAGGAGGAGGAGCCCAGCGTGGCGGAGAAGGGACGCAGGGAGGCGGAGAAGGGGGCGGTGGGGGCGGACGTGGCGGATGGCGGCCCTACCTCGGACCACATGAGCCGGATCAACATCCGGGTGCCGGGGGACGGGGCGGGGCTGAGGGCGGAGGAGGACGAGGAGGAGGAGCCCAGCCAGGAGGAGAGGGAGGCCCTGGCCAGGAGGTCCGGGGTGGACCCTGAGCTGCTGCAGAGCTACGCGGCGTGGGAGCGAATGTTCAGCATGGAGAAGGGCGGCTGCAGGGTGGCGGGCGGGGGGGCGGAGCCAGCGGCGGCCCGTCTGAACCGCGGCTCGGGAGAAGGGGTTCCGGGCGGTGCCTGTGCGCGCCCTGCCGGGAGGAGGAGCCGGGGGGCTCCCCTGCGGCGGCGGCGGCGCGCGGGCAGCGGCCAGCAGCTCCACGCCCGGCGGGGTTTGTGTACGGCCACACGTGGAGCCCATGAAGATCATCAGCGTGCGGGACCTTCCCGACGTTACCCACCAGCTTCAATCGCCCGGCAGGGCCGCATCCGGCAACCCGGGCTTTCTACAAGAGGGAGAGCCGAGGCGTGGACACCAGCGACCTGGGGACGGGGCTGGAGGACACGCCCGTGTGGGAGGAGGTCCAGGTGGGGTCAATCATGACAATGACAGACGATATTTCCCCATCCCCTTCATCACTTCATCACCCTCACCCCCCACCCCCCCCCAGTCTGAGCTCTGTGTTGTGGGGTGTTTGGGGTCCCGCTCAGGCGTCCTTGCTGTGCTCGCTTGAGAAGGAGCATCGAGGTCACCTGATCGCCGAGGGCACGTCCATCGACACACTGCTGCAGGACGAGGGCACCCAGACCTACCACTTCCTGTCGGCGCCGTTCCGGAGCGACGCGGTCCTGGCGGACCTGACGGAGGGCCGGCCGGCGGAGCTGCACGTCCAGCTGCAGATGGAGAGCGTGACCAGCCGCCACAACAAGGCCAGCTCCGCCTTCACCTTTCTCTGCGGCCACAGCTTCCCGCGCAGGGAGTACACACACCACTTCAGGTGGGCGCTCTGCTTAGACACTGGTCTTATTGTACTTCCTGTCTGTGGAGGAACGGAGCCTTTTCATAGAGAACCACACAGGTGTCGCTCATAACACCCTCGATGGGCTACTTCATAAAACAACAGGTCCCAGGCGCCATTAGTGGAGAAGGCCTGGGGAAGTCTACCACTGTAAGGGACAATGGGCTCCACACGGTGGTTAGGATGGGTATTACAACAACAAACCAAGTACTCGTTGTTGTGCTACTTTTACTCTTCCGTCCTAATATTTCCAAGTCGCATCACATTTCAATAAAATTTGGTGTTTTTATCATTCCTACATTCCTCCAGTTTGTTCACCGTGCACTTAGTTTCTAATAAGCCTCCCCGTCTTCAGGAACGTCCACGCTGACGTCCAGACGTGCGTGAGCGGCTGGTTTGAGCAGAGATGTCCCCTCTCCTACCTGGGCTGCACCTTCCGCCAGAGAAGGTTCCAGCCCTCCACCCATAAAGCCACCGTCACCTACAAGTAAGTAGGAATAACCTAGTGAGTCAAATTTAACCTGAGTAATTCAGGCTACAGCTACCTATGTAGGAATAACCTAGTTAGAGAAGTTGAACCTGAGTAATTCAGGCTAGTCACCTCCCAGTAAGTAGGAATAACCTAGTTAGTGATGTTTAACCTGAGTAATTCAGGCTAGTCACCAACAAGTAAGTAGGAATAACCGAGTTAGTGAAGTTTAACATACAAATAAGTAGGAATAACCTAGTTAGTGCAGTTTAACCTGAGTCATTCAGGCCTACAGAACATATAAACGTGTTGACTCTTTAGCCAGGACCTGAGCTGCTTCAGCCTGCGCCCCCTCCTGCCTGAGGTTCCTCCAGGGCCCGGTGGACGGGACTCTCTGAGCGGGCTGCCCTACGAGGTGCTCTGCCACGTGGCCAGCTTCCTGGACAGCCTGTCTCTGTCCCAGCTGGCCCTGGTGTCCCGCCTGCTGAGGGACGTCTGCTCCTCCCTGCTGAGTGACCGGGGCATGGTTACGCTGCGCTGGCAGAAGAGGACCGGCTCCCAGGGCCGGGCCGAGTGGAGGGTTGGGGAGAAGGTAGGACCAGCTCCGCCCGGTGTGATGGACAGGTTTACCCTGAGCTTGTCGAAGTGTTGTCTGTGAGCCTCGGGCCACCAGTATGTCTTCCACCAGGTCCAGAGTCTCGCTCAAAAGCCCCTCAGTTCACCACTGACTGGAACCGTGTGGCTAGAAAGCTGTTGTATGTATATTATATATATTATTACATCATACATTTACAACTTTAACAGTAACATGACTCAACTGCAGATGTAGCTGTCTTTTAGCGCAGCTTTGGTGGGGGACCTTGTCGAAAGAGGACCAGGCCTTTTCTGTCAGTAGAATCCAGTTGAACCTCAGTTGATCCAGGTCGTTGGCTTGTTTCCATGGCAGCAGCAATTGGGATATCTGGCAACCCGGGGCCCTCAGAGAATAGTAACTCAAAACCCAAGGGCCAAACCACCGCTAACGTTCCTACTGTTATATGATGTGCATCATATATTATTATATATTTACAACTTCAACATTAACATGACTCAACTCCAGATGTAGCCGTCTCTTAGCGCGGTATAATTCCAAAGGGAACTTCCTGTCCGTAGAGTGGTTGGAGGAGAAGCAAGTGTCTGGACTGGGCAGGTTTCCTGATTCTGATGATGTCATTGTATGGTTTAGTACATTTGTTACATTGAACTCCTTCAAGCCGCAAGTGCGCTAAACAATATAGACGAAAAACACCTTGCAGCGAATCCGGGTTCGGCTCGGACCTGTCCATCATGATACTTATTCAGTTGTTTAAATATTTTATTATCGAAACCGTCAACATCTCCCTCCCCCCCTCCCTCCATCCATCAGGTGTGGGAGTTCAGCACCCTGTTCTCCCCCGTCAGTCAGTGGTGCTTCCAGGACGTCCCGCACATGTCCGAGCACCTGAAGGTGTGCCCCTTCTACCAGAGGGAGCTCCGGACCCAGGGCGTTCCTCTGCCCTGTCTTGGGCAGGACGTCCGGACCAGGGCGCAGCACAGCAAGCCCTCTCTAGTCACCACATTTCCAAAGAAGATCATAATGTAGCATCTGATGAATTCGATTGATACATTTGGTTCAACTTTTTTTTTCTTTCTTTATTTTCTTTTTTGATTTTCATGATATTAATATTTCAGAAACATCCCATGATGGGCATGTCACTCTGATAAATAAAGAGCTATTTCACACAATAATCCTGCAGTTTAATTGTAAATATTAATTGAGGTAATTACGTTTTTGTGTCAAGAGCAAGAGTCTATTGTAAACGCTGGTCGAACGTGACCGATGAGCATTTCAGGATGTCTGAGTGAAAATAGGCCTGAGGTTCCGTCACATGAACAGCGCTCTCTAGTGGTCCTTTCCGGAGGTTCGTGTGTCGGTCAGCACTTCCGCGCGGAGCAACCGATAGAGAAGAACCACGTTCATGACAGTGATGCCGCCCAAGCCCACCGTTCCCAGCGTGTGGGCGAACCAAGGAATTTTCCCCGCTTGTGCGGCCAGCCACCGAGTCATCCAGCCCAGCGTACACAACCGGAACACCAAGAACCTTCCAGGGGAGAGACAGGCAGAGATCAAATAGACATCGAAAAGGATTGGGGGCATCTCTATTATCTACAATTTAAAAAAAAAACAGAACCCAGTAAAGCCCGTACACTGAGCTGTTCCATCTATCTTACGGTAACTGGCCCACCCCGACGAGCACGGACTCTCTTGTTTATCCCGTCTCCAGGTTTTGCTTGAGAAGTTACCGTCTACTGAGAACGGATCTGGTGTTTGGGTTTTAAAGTAGCGTGATGCACTAGTATGGGGGGCTACCCACGTGGCCAGGTTGAGGAGGCTGGTCAGGCGGAACGCGGCCGTGGGCCGGGGAGGGTCGGTGGTGGGGCCGCTGCCTCCTGCTGGCCGGTTCCGCCAGCCAGACAGGAGCATGAGCTGCCTGATGTGGAGGAACACCGTGTTGATCTCCACCAGCAGGGACAGGACAGCAAAGCCCACGTAGAGGCGGGAGCTGATGGCCAGGCTGAAACAGGAAACAACCTTGTGGGAGGGGGAGGGAAGACCGGATATGAGTATCACACACAGGCAGGCTTCCAAACACACAAGCCAGTATGATCGTAGACCATGGCATATTGTTATCTTCTCCGTATATTATCTATCTGGGAGAAGAGTCAATCTAACAATCATTTTACGTCATAATATAACAAAGAGAAACATGAAGCGACTACCTTTTTTTTTCAGCTGTGATGCCACTATTCAATCCATTTTTAAATGGTTAAATGGCAATACTTCATGCAATGTATCAAATGCTTCCAATGGTTTGTCAATGTGAAAAACACCTCACCATCCCATGAAGAGAGGCGGCAAGCCACTCCTTAAACTGGACAACATCGGTCACTAGGTCTCAACTAGTCATACAGTCACATGAGGTTCTACACACAGAACTACACACACTAATCTACTTTGTAGCTTATAAGTGTAATCATTTCGAACCAAGATGACCTTTTCTGATGGATCAGATATTTATATCTTGAGGTCCATAGATACTCTCGACCCCGAGGTTGAAGCTTTATGACTGGATGAGAATGAGGCCTGGGGTTTTATCTGCCAGAACCAAGAAGAAGGCAACAGATATGAAGGCATCGACCATAAGGGATGGACGGTTCTACAATCATTCACTAACCTCAACACGAGGACAGCTCCCCACAAAGCATGGATGTAACACAACTATATGTGGTTGCAAAAACACACACGATAACAGATAGACAGCAACCTTTGGTTACAGCCACGCCCTATCTCTTACCACTGCATGGTGGAGGAGGACCTCCCACGACCGTTTGAACGACTGGTTAAGGAGCAGGTCCAGGGCGTCATAGACGAAGTAACCTACACACACACAAACACACACACACACACACGCACAGAGGTCAATTCATAGATTTACTGTGATCTTACACCGGCATAGGAGTGTGTCCCTGGAGAGATCTTTCACCATGTTTACATGTGGAAGTGTTCTTTTTCATTTCAACAGATGTATCTAATGTTTATTTTGGCTTTTCAACAAAGACAACAATTATAAGCACACTTTCTAGATAAGTGTGTTTGTGCATATGAGTGTACATAAGTGTCACCTGTAGACAGGGTGACCAGGCTGAAGGAGAACCTGGTGTGAGTGGAGATCAGGTCTTCTGCCATCTGAGGATGGCACCAGAAGCTGTTTGGTGGAGAGATAATTACTTTAACCTGACGTTAAAAATGAAATATCAGACAGCATGGACAGATATTAAGATACATCAATAGACAGACGGACAGACAGATAGACAGATAAAAAAGACAGACAGACGTATATTTAGACCAGGGGTCGGCAACCCTCGTGCCACCACTGGCACGTGGCAGCATAATCATTGGCACACTTGAGAAAAAGAAAATCCTTTTTTTTTTGCACTTCATTCTGTTTTGGGCATTTTCCTCCCAGTGCAAATATGTTTAAATGAGTTACTGAAAGCAGTGTTCTGAAATGGGATCAATTAATAGTATGCAGCCTTAACCTATGTTGTTAGTAATAGAGAAGAAAATATTTAAAATATTGTTGCAAGTGGCCTGTATGCATCGCCTTCACATGGTTTTGCAAAGCTTTACATGTCTTAAAGATATGATGTGGATGGTTCCAACATTCTCACATATTCTCGTTTTTTACATTTCTCACATTGCAAATATGTCTTTGAATGAGTTTCTGAAAGTGGTGTTTTAAGATGGGACATATGTAATTATAATTTGTACAAAAAAAAACATTATACAACAATTCAAGGTCTTCTCGAAATGTTTTTGGTCGCTGGTGTCATAATTAATAATTCAGCTTAATATTTAATACATTGTTGCTTAAGGCACACTCATTAACGAGAAAATTTCAAATTGGCATTGCATGTTGAAAAGGTTGCTGACCCCTGATATAGACATACAGAGGCAGTTAGACGTTGAGACGTACAGAAACGGACAGACGCATGTCGAGTTTCACAGACAGACAGACGTTCCTACGCACCACAGTGCCGCCCACGCTCCTGACAGCGAGCTGTGAACCAGCGACGTGCCGATGTTGCGCTGTCTCCAGGCTCGGTGGCCCTCTCTGGGCGGCGCCTGCAGGCATCCCAGCAGCGTGTGGACCAGTTTGAAGGAGCACACGGACCCTCCGACGCTCAGGAGGGCGGACCTCAGATCCATGAGGGGGGGCCGGAGTAAAAAACACCACCTTGTAGATGCAGGGGTTGTTAGCACCTCAGCGGGACCTGGTGTGTGCGCTGGTGGAGGTCCAACCGTAGCCCACAGTCAACCGTTGGTGGTCTTCTTTCACGCACACGAACAAACACACACCATCAACATGCACACACAACGTATATATTCTTGAATCGTTTAGAACCCTTCTGATAAGGGGACCAAAGGTGTAGCTTGAAGATAACACTCATTTTGTGTGGATGTGTTTTTGTGTGAGTGTGTTCCCCCCTCCCCCACACAGTCTGATGTAACAGTTATGAAACTGACAGTTATGACAGTTATGAAACCCATGTTCGGAGCTTATGGGCTACCGGGACTTTGCTAGAGGTACTCTGCAAATCGGACCAGAGTCCACCTGGGACACGTTCAGTCTTGTGATTAGTCGTTTTTTTATTTATATATTCATTTTCTTTATTCATATACCTCATTCATTTTACTTTGACTGCTGATTGTGAGATTAGTACATGCTAATTAGGAGAAGCTGCAGGTACAGGCAAGATGGCGGATAGTAGGAGCGGTGAACTGATGTTGGACATGGGTCAGGTGACCCGGATAGAGGATGGAGGAGGCGGAGACAGATGTTGGGTTAACCACATTGTGGTGAATTTACTGAATCATGTTCATGGTTTGATGTGGTGTTTAACAGAAAACCTGTCAGCTCAGCATTAGATGAATACAAGGATACACACATCTTACTCATTATTCAAATATGAAGGGCAATAATTACTGTATATGCGGGATAATTAATGATTAAATAAGAATAAACCTTAACATAAATAACTCTGTAATAGGCGTTCAACAAAACAACTGCCAGTACGTCTGCATTGGCATAAGGTGGAGGAAGTGTTTACCAGAGTGATCGCCAGACAGGTGAACTTTACTGAGCTGGGATTATTACCGGTTTGATATGAACGACGGAGGGTAGATCCGTAGTACGGTGGGATCCCGATGTGATGTGAGAGGAGTTTGGAAGAGATATATTCACATCCGTTCCTGACTAGGATTGCGTTCACCTGGGGGGAAGCCGTATCGCAGAGCGCCTCGGAGAGCGCCTCGGAGAGCTCGTTAAGAACATGGGTTGGGGTGGATCCTCTTTTGGTGGTTGGTAGAAGTTATTGTACTATGTTCAAATGTATTCATAAGAAATACCTGTCCTTTTATCCTTACTTAGCATTTTTCTGGATGATAACTTTCTATATTATTCTTTATTGATATTAGTGTTTGGTGACTTTTGAGTAACGTATGGAGCCGTGCTATTTCAAAGAAGAACCAAGACTTGGATGAGAAATGCTCGGATCACATCCTTTTAAGAGGTGCGACACGCTGACGTCGTATTTTGGTGTGGAATACATGATGGCTCATATTTGTAACCAATGATTTTTATACAATTTTTATCGAGTACTAAATACTCAATTGTCATTTTTTGTATAGTTCTAGAAGCCAATCAGATTCATAACACTTTTCCACTTTAATTGTCTCCAGTCATATATCTGCTTTATTTATGCTGAATTTCAAGTAACTTCTATAAACATCCTAAATACATAAACATACTTTAGAGATCTTCTAGCCTTCACATGGATTTATTCAGTATCGTATTTAAATACATACCTATTGTTATGCTTGTTCGTTATATATGACAAACAGGGCGCAGCAACATCTTTACCTCCGAGAACTCTTTTTTTCTATTACTTAAGCGGTCCCAACACATGTACACGCTCAGCTCTTGTATCACGTTGTGCACTTCCTGCATGCACCTGGCGCTAAGACTCCTGGGTAACGTAGTACAACAAACCTTTATCGACACACCTATGACGTTCAAAGCCAACAGATAGTCAACGTAACATAAATCAGAGCAGGCCCCCTTCTCTTGAGTCATCGGCTTCTTTCACAAGTGAAATTGAATGGTCAAGTGTTGTGCTTTCACAGGTGTCAATTCTAATAATCTGAATATGGGTCTTCTCCTTTGATGTACCAGGGCACCAGGGTAGCATACTGAACTAGTGAACATCAGTCTACCTGTGCCCGGGACATCACAGTAGCCGTCCCATATTAGTGTTTGAGGGGCCCCCCTGGTCTGTCCTGGGACCACTCTGTGAATGGGGCCCTACTCCACCCTGGTGCTGCACAGCTGTAAAGCACCATCAATACGGTACAGGCGTAATGACGTTCTCTTCTGTGGAAGGTATAGGCCAGTGGACCCTGTAGCCACACACCTAGTCTGGAGGGAGAATTAATATGGATTCTCTGGACAGATCGTATGCCATCAGCAATTATTTTTCCTCCCGCAGCGATGTGGGTTGGACTGACAATCTCTGAAGGATATTGTGTTTACTGCATTTAATTACATTTTTTTTAACCTATTAGCATTGATGAGGTTCCCGGGGGGGGGGGGGGGGGGGGTGGGTCGTTGGTCTCCTCAGACCGGCCTCAGAGCCAGGTAGCGCTGCCTCCGCCGGGCCTTGTAGAGCTCCAGCCTCTCCCCCTCCGCGAGGGGGTCGTCCAGCTCCCCTTCCCACCTCAGGCTCCCCCTGGCCTGGGCGCTCAGCTCAGGAACGCCACTTGTTGTGGGGTAAGCTAGCGGGGGCGGGTTGGTGCTCCAATGAGGAGCCCCCTCCTTATCTCCCCCCTTAAGGGCCTGGGGTGGCCCGGGACCGGGGAGGGGGGGCAGGGAGACGGACAGGGTGCTGGGGGGCAACATGCTCCCAGGATTGTCTATGGAAAACAATACGCAGGTTATAAGTAGGGAAAAAAAGGTAGGACAAGCAGGAAGCAGATGCACACAGTGTTTTTCTCTCTCTCTCTCTCTCTCTCTCTCTCTCTCTCTCTCTCTCTCTCTCTCTCTCTCTCTCTCTCTCTCTCTCTCCTCTCTCTCTCTCTCTCTCTCTCTCTCTCTCTCTCTCTCTCTCTCTCTCTCTCTCTCTCTCTCTCTCACGCACACACACTCACACACATTCATGTATTTTACACAATCTACTCTCTCACGCACACACACTCACACACATTCATGTATTTACAAAGATACACACACACACACACACAAATTATCTCTCTCTTAAACACACACACACACACACACACACACACACACACACACACACACACACACACACACACACACACACACACAACGGCACATACATTCTCTCTCAGACACACACGTACACAAACACACGGGCAGGTCTCCTCCGTTCTGGGAGGCAGTACTGGAAGGCTACTTGTACCGCATAAATAAAGCTGTTTTTATGGTTCTTACTAGTGTTCTTAATGGACCAGTATTTGGTCTGGGATGATTTGATTAAAGATGTGCCTCGCAGCATGCAAACAAACACATCAAACTTTAATACAAGGAAGAAGGCCAATCGATCACCTTTATCCTCCTCAAGGTGGCTGATTGAATGCCCGCTCTTCTTAGGAACACTTGCTGTCTTTCTTCTCCGCCTCCTCCTGGTCTTCTTCCGTTCCCTCGCCTCCGTGTTCCTCATGGGGGGGTTGCTGTTCCCCTCCATGTGTGAACCGATTTCTAGCATCATCAATATTATGTTATAAGTAGTCTCTTAATTGTATTATACGCCTTGTTAGTACAATAGGGTGTGCAAGACCATTCAGAATCCTTCAAAGACACTAATGCAAAACATCTGAAGCCTCGATTTGAGACGATGTTCAGCCGGTGCGTCCGTGTTTTTCCGGTGGCATGGGAGGCAAGGAGACGCGTCTCCTTGGCAACCGTTACCCCGACTCCTCCTCCAAGTGGACTGGGAGTGCCGATATTTGATTAGTCATGTATGCATACGCCTTATCATGCAGAAATGTAATAAATATATGATTGACCCCGACGTGATTTGAACACGCAACCTTCTGATCTGGAGTCAGACGCGCTACCGTTGCGCCACGAGGCCTCATGACAGTGTTTGAAAGTCTTATAAATATAGCTAAGAGTACAGGATTAGGGTTAGAGCCTTATTTATTAGGTTCAAAGGGAGCGCCAAGGCTCATAACCCATACAGCCTAAAATGAGTTAGGTGGAGGATTATTAAACTGTGTCTGTCTGGCGCAGTTAGACATTTTTAGGAATCATAGAATTCCTGATACCGTTAGGGCTATTTCGGATAATATTTGAAATACGGGAATGCAATATAAATCCTACATTCAGGTTCGATCTCCAGTCTGTGGAGGGGTAAAGGTTAGTCTGTGTGTGTGTGTGTGTGTGTGTGTGTGTGTGTGTGTGTGTGTGCTGTGTGTGTGTGTGTTGTGTGTGTGTGTGTGTGTGTGGTGTGTGTGTGTGTGTGTTGTGTGTGTGTGTGTGTGTGTGTGGGGGGGGGGTTCAGCCATCTTTATGAGTCGCTGGGTGTGTGTGTTGTGGGGGAGGGGGGGGGGGGTGTGGGTGCGCGTGTTCTTCCATCAGCTGACGGTGAGAAAGCATCCTTGTGACGCAGCCGCAGTAATAGCACAGAGAGATGGATATTAAAACCGCAGAAGGAAGAGGAAGTCCCAGGTCATCACTTAACTAGGACTGGTTTAGTTGGTCTGTTTCTGAAACGAACCCTATACATCATATCGCCATGACAACGAACGGAAAGACACGGACAGAGATACCTCACTATTGATATCGACGGTTGATATTACATGATACAATTCATACAAATGTTAACTCTGATGATCTTCAGTGTAACTCGAGACCTGCTCTTTAATAGACGTGGAGGCCTTGACGTCACAGCGCGATGTTGACTTCCCATTGGACAGCGCTGGACGTCTACGTCACGGCGCTGCCAGCTGATCGGAGTAGGAAGCCGGCTGTGTGTGAGTGTGTGTGTGTGTGTGTGTGTGTGTGTGTGTGTGTGTGTGTGTGTGTGTGTGTGTGTGTGTGTGTGTGTGTGTGTGTGTGAGTGTGTGTGTGTGTGTGTGTGTGTGTGTGTGAGAGAGGAGAGAGAGAGAGAGAGAGAGAGAGAGAGAGAGAGGAGAGAGAGAGAGGAGAGAGAGAGAGAGAGAAGAGAGAGAGGAGAAGAGAGGAGAGAGAGAGAGAGAGAGAGAGGGGGGCGGGGGCGGGGGGTAGTTCTTTGCTAGAAGAGCAAGTGAGAAAGAGACAGGACTCAGACGGACCAGAGTTCTGAAAGGAGACCGAAGTCCTCGTCTGCATTCTACTTTCTACTAAAGTAAGCTCGATTTCCTAAAGCTAGACTATAGGACATTCTGATCGTATTCAGGCCGACATTGCGGAGAATATCGCAGTGTTCCGGCATCGTGGACGGCGTGTTGCAGCGAAGGCTCGCCACTGTTCAGGGAATGGGCGAGGCGCCGAGGTCCGGACCGTAGTGCTAGGTCGACCGGGCAGGAGCGACAGGATCGGTGGTCAAGGTGGGGCGTCGAGACGTTTTAATGGTAAGTTGACGGCCTCGTCTTGTTCTTCCTGTCAGTTTGATTTGCCCTGTGGCTATTTGATGACCCAATTTCCAGTAATCGCCTACCCCGATATGTACCTCTAAAAATGGGCCTTTTTTCTAATGAACTCTCCATTGGGGCTTAACGTCGGTGCGCGCGACCAATGGGCGTGGTCAAATAATCAGAGACACTGACTTAATATTATGAAGCAGCTCACCAGAGACCCCTGTGTCATTCCGAGTAACTCGGGTCTTACTTCTGTAAAGATCCCCCCCCCCCCTCCCATCCTGACTCAGTTGCATCAAGAGCAGGCTGGTAGGCTAAAGCTGTATGGAACGTGCATATTATAGTATTGTAACCTGTTCTATTACATGTATATAACATGTACACATGTATTAATTAATGGATACCAGATATGCATACACTTCCAGTGGCTACGGTGTGATGAGCTCTGAAGAGCTCAATTCATTTCACAGGCCAGATGAGGAAATGTAGGAATTCCATATGGATCCTAAAATATCCTGCTGTAACCTGGGTGGTCTCATGGGGCTAACTGACCCGTGAGCCGAGTTACCTGGGACCGGGCCCCAAATCACGTGTCACAATCTAAGGATGCGTTTGGACAGGCGTGCAATCTTAAATAATCTCTTTCTTTGCAACCCGTTATTGGGCCTGCAAAATGCTGATTGATCAAGATGTTCAAGGGAACACCCTTCACCTAGCCTACCGACCACCACCCCAAAACTCCTTCATCAGCCTGTCTGCGGCTATAGGGCCTGTCTTACATAATTGTACCGCTCCAGAGTGGGCTCTGCTGGTAGGAATGCGCAGTGCAGCTGGTGGCACGCGGCCCTCACTGCCTCGGCTCCATAGGGGCCACCCCATTGGTCGGTGGCCAGCCGGCCCCCCTGCCCCCTCTGTTTCAACCTTATGCTGAGCAAGGCCTTCTCCAACATCTTCTACATCTTGCAACCCGTCTTTTATGTTCAGTGGTGTTTGGAAACCTGTGTAATATTCCTCCGTATTTGCAGAAGTGAGTCCGTGTTGCTTAACAGTTGGAGTGAACTGGTCGGGACAAAGAGAGCTTGTATCAGGCTGAGTCGTTCAACTGGCCCTTTAGATCAGCAGGAAACCAGCTATGGATTCTGAGGCCTAATCTGTTGCTGCCCCCCTCTAAGAGGGGGAGAACCCTACAACACAAAACTCACCTCCACTGGATATAGATTCCCCCCCGGGGCAAGCCCCACAAACACAAATGAGGTACCCTCTCCCCTTTACCCTGGTTTTAGTTCATTTTAGTCTTGTAGTGTTTGTTTCTTAAACCTGCCACCAGTTCCCTTTTCTTGTACGGTGTTCTGAGTCCAAAATCCGTCGGAATTCTTTGAAGCTGTTCCAGTGGGACCACGCCCAGTGGGACCACGCCCCAGTGGGGGGGGGCCTGAGCTCTGAGCTCAGGCCCCTGGGTGCACCACACCCCAGTAGGGGGGGGGGGGGGCTGATTGGTAGGTTAAGATAACCTGGAAGCAGAAGCCATTAGAGTTCGTTAATTTGTTTTACCGTATGGATCGTGTGCAGCTAGACAATGTGGTAGGTGAAAGTTATTTTCATGTAAGTTAAGTGTGGTCAGCGGGTAAGTGTTTGAGGTTAGGCGTCTTGCCTCTTAGAGACTATGCATATACCGGCTCTGAGCAGAGAGTGGCAGGGAAAAATCTATCTGGCTTCTCTCTGCTGAAACCAGGTCATGACAATTAGTCTTTCCTGATTGGCTCAAATTAGTGCACAGTAATGTCGACCAAGTCCTCCGTAGAAGTTCTGCGTCCCACAGTGCCCCCATCTGTCTTCATCCCACTATGACATGAGCCATGCATATTGGATTGTTTCAGTAACGTTGTTTTTCGTGAAAGTAGTAATCGCTCAGTGTGTTTTCTATTTCTATTCTAAACACACAAAAACACCAGTTCCTGTTCCCAGCATACTGTCATCCTCAGCCAACATCCTGTGGTACAGAACCTGTGTGTGTGTGTGTGTGTGTGCGTGTGCGTGTGCGTGTGCGTGTGCGTGCTTTGGAGCTCCCCCGGCTCTGTCCGTGGGTTGCTTTGCAGAGACGAGGAGGGAGATACTGAGAGCTGGAAGATGAAGAGGAGGGCTGTGAAGATGTAAAACCTTACCGGGTTGTAATGAACAAAATCTAAAACTCAGCCCTAAAAGTCCTAAAAGGATAGGATGTTTAGTATGTACGCTTATTATAGGCTTGCAGGTTCAGATTAGGTCATGAATGGTTAATTACGATAGAAAAATAATAGAAAGGATATAACCTTTGACCAGATCTTTCTGGGAGGAGTTGATTCACGTGTGTGTTACCAGCAAGAGGGGGCGGAACATCTAAGCCTACTTCAAGGAGAGCGATATCCGTTTCGGTATTATGGGTCTAGTGGTGAGAGAGGGGTCGGGACTGCTTATTAGTCCTTGACTGGTGAACTCTGTAGAGAGCCATTCTTCAGGGTTAGGGATCAGAGGTAAAGGCACAGCAGGAGCGGTTGAAAAAGTGCTGTTGGAGGCCAGAGCAGCAGAAGGGAATTTTCTCCCATATGCGGCTGGAATGTCAGGAAATGTTACGGAAACCCAGGGCGGACACACCTAACCCCACACCTCACCCGACTCCTCGCCGTCTCAAGGCTTTCCTTCTTTCTCATTCCCTTCACACTCTCTCACCCACCCTTGGGCTCACCCCTTCTGACTGTGGTCTCCTCCTGCAGGTCAGACGATCCAGCCCCTGCTTCGACCGGCCAGATGATCCTCGTGAAGTCTGGTCCTCTTCTAATGGCTGACTCCACGCACCCCCTCGAGTACGCCCTGGTCTGCGCAACGCGGGCATGTGGCAGTTCTTCACTGGCAAGCTTTACGTTCCTGTTGTACTGCTAAAGCTGCCAGCTGAAGAACTGTCACGGTCCGCACTGCGTCCCTGATGGATGATCCCCAAGACACGGCCCCCCACTGCGTCCCCCCAGAATCCCCAAGACACGGCCCCCCACTGCGTCCCCCCAGAATCCCCAAGACACGGCCCCCCACTGCGTTCCCCCAGAATCCCCAAGAGGATTTATGTAGTATATCTTGTGTACTAGTACTATGGTTTGGGCCTTTGTGTAGTATATGTTGTGTACTAGTACTATGTGTTGGGCCTTTATGTAGTATATGTTGGGTACTAGAACTATGTGTTGGGCCTTTATGTAGTATATGTTGTGTACTAGAACTATGTGTTGGGCCTTTAGGTAGTATATGTTGTGTACTAGAACTATGTGTTGGGCCTTTAGGTAATATATGTTATGTACTAGAACTATGTGTTGGGCCTTTATGTAGTATATCTTGTGTACTAGTACTATGGTTTGGGCCTTTAAGTTGTGTACTAGTACTATGTGTTGGGCCTTTATGTAGTATATTGTTTGTTGTACTAGTTACTTATGTGGTATGTGGCGCCTTTATGTAGTATATGTTGTGTACTAGTAACTATGTGTTGGGCCTTTATGTAGTATATGTTGTGTACTAGTACTATGTGTTGGGCCTTTATGTAGTATATGTTGTGTACTAGTACTATGTGTTGGGCCTTTATGTAGTATATGTTGTGTACTAGTACTATGTGTTGGGCCTTTATGTAGTATATGTTGTGTACTAGTACTATGTGTTGGGCCTTTAAGTAGTATATGTTGTGTACTAGTACTATGTGTTGGGCCTTTATGTAGTATATGTTGTGTATTAGTACAATGTGTTGGGCCTTTCTATTGAATAAAAATTACAAGATGAAAGGTTGTGGAAGGGCGTTCGCCAACCGTAAATTCATTAAAGAAATGAATCAAATCGGTCTCCATTATTAAACAGAAAGCAGGGCCGGGCCGTATGCCCAGAGCGTCCACGCCCGTCTGTCCCTGGGTCTTCTGGCTCTTGGGGACCTGGGTACAGAACCCGGGTCTTAACCTGAATCATTACACACCGTAGGATTGATGAGCTGCTATCATTATTTGAGAAGTTATGGAAATATTTTATCTTTTCATTTAGGATAGATAAATGTTGCTATGGTTGCTATGGTTATATAACTCTTATTACGATTCATTTTGGTTATTTCAGATATATTGAAAAAATGTTTAGTATTTTTTTATGTGGGGGAGGGGGGCTCTGCTTTCTCTCAAATGGAGAAATGAAGGAAATACATGTTCTAGTCATTAAGACTAGAACAACTTGTGATATTTATATCAGGGTCCCCCAAAACCATGCCCTGTCCCCCAGACTCCACTCCTGTTACATCTCACTCTCCACCCTGTTACATCTCATCCTCTCTCTCCACCCTGTTACACCTCATCCTCTCACTCCACCCTGGTAACAGTCGGTGGTGCCAGCATTCTGTTCACGGCTGGGGCTTGTTTGCAGTGCTGTGGTCTATGTGATGTGTAGGTGTACGCAGTATACCCAAGAAAGCTCCATGTGCAATGTGACATGTATCAATTTCGATAGTGACAGAAGTTTTATTTTATGAATGAAAGTATGACAGTTCTACGACTGTTGTTTAAGATAACCTACTTTCAAAACATTAATTTTTACTTTGAAAGTCAGATGTACGGTGGATAGATCAGTCTACCAGCCTACCCAGTGGACTGTAGCAAACGTTGCTCATCTGTCCTTCATATAGCTGGTTGGACATGACCACTTATGAAAATCTGTGCCAAACGTCTTGTACCAGCTAATCACAGCCACACCTGGCGGCATGCATGAGCCCTTTAACCTAGAAACAAAACGTCAAGTTTAAACGTTTATCTCTTATTGGCGCCGCCCGGTTTGCAGCCGGCGTCCTAAAGAGTTTGCCATATAGTTAAACAATATAAACAAACATGAATCATTTTGATGCCATTGATGAGCCTGTGGTGGTGTCTACCGTGGGTAAGAAACGTTAGCCTTTGAAAAACTCTTATTTGTGTATTCATAGAGCATTTTGGTCATGGGTTTATTGCATTTTGGGAAAAATAAATATTTAAAGATATTAAAATATAGATTTGAATGTTAGACGTTATTAAAGCCTGAAGATTTGAAACAGAAAATAGCGTTTTTCATCATCCCACTTTCTTGGAAACGAAAACACATTTTTATACTCAAATCAATCAAAATGGATTTATAGAGTTTTGGAACTAAATTTTTGTAGTACGACTGTTAGGGGAGCGATAGCTGCTGGACCCAAGAGCAGAATACAGAGATAGGATTGGAGTTGGGGTGAAGGTGAACAGGTTTATTTGGTGTAAACAGGAGTGGGGCAGGGAGCCGGTTGGAGAGTGGGGCACAGGCATGCATGGGAGTGAAGCAGGCATGCTGGAGGTGTAGATCCAAAAAACTATAGGCAAAAGAAAACAAAGGTGAGGAACGAGATGTCAGCAGGAGAAACAACAACTAGAAAGTGTATATACTGGAGCCAGGTAAGACTATCTACCACGGTATATCAAAGTATGATCTGGCGACGACAGGGAAACCAGGTGCATTTGAAGGGGAGTTGATGAGCTGATGCACACAGCCCCACAACTGTGGCCATGACAGCGACCCAAAAAAAAAAAAACTATTGTTTCAATGGAGCATAAATGTAGCAGAGCTTTCACTTTTCACTTGCTTTTGTGATGGGTTGGCGATCAGGACTTCATTCACGTCGTCATCTGATCAAGGGTTATCTTTGTTTGGCTTGAAAGCATAAGCATTATTCTGCGTCCCTCCCGACACGGCTGCTGGCTTTTTAGGCTTTAACCATGCTTTATTTGAATCAAGCTATTTAAAGCTGTATGAGTGTATTCATAATGTTGCTAAATCTCACCACAGCAAGAGAAACCATTAGCAAATTTGAATTAGTGAAATATATAAACAAATGTATGGAAACAGGGGCTTATGTGTGTGTGTGTGTGTGTGTGTGTGTGTGTGTGTGTGTGTGTGTGTGTGTGTGTGTGTGTGTGTGTGTGTGTGTGTGTGTGTGTGTGTGTGTGTGTGTGTGTGTGTGTGTGTGTGTGTGTGTGTGTGTGTGTGTGTGTGTGTGTGTGTGTGTGTCTGTCTGTCTGTCTGGAAGGAAGGAATCTGGAGTTTGGCCAAAAAGCATGTTCCTTCCTGCTGTTGTGTGTATGTGTGTGCACTCGCACACGTGTATGTCAAAGAGAGTGTGAGTTCCATTAAGCATAAGGTATTTGTATACTTCTAAAAACAAACACAAGATGACAAGTTTGCTCAAATATTTGAATACTTACAGTCGAATAATAAAACACAAAAGTACAACACAGAGTACGACAGGCGTATAGCCCTGGTCTACCACCAGGGGTCTGTCCATCCCGAGGATGGACAGACCCCACAGTACCCAGATATATAACCCCTTTTGGTCTTTGAATATTTCATTTTACTTTTTTTAAAGCTCAAAATTGCGGCCCAGACTTGAACATGGCTGGGGTTTCAGTCCAGTGAGATGTCCCCACTGGCCAAGCAAACCAGGGATGCCGTCAACGACACATCGATGAGGGCTTGGTTGGTTCCCATCAGATGTGGGACTTGCATACTACCAGCACAGGTGAATTTAAACAAAGCTGGGGTTTCACTCCAGTGTAACATCACATCAATGTGGCCTTAGTTAGGTCCCATCAGATGTACATACTTTGTTTAAATTCACCCGTGCTAGTCTCCCCCGTTTGCTTGGCCAGTGGGGACACCACACCGGTCATCGTTGTCGTTGTTCAGTTTATCGTTGCTCATCAAAGGTCTGCTTAGATGAAGGATAATGACCATTTGTTTCAGGTTCTTTTTGGATTTTGGCCAGGCTACCTCTGGCCTTGGAGGTAGCAGCTGATGGGGAGATTGTTTCCTGCTGGTTGGATATCCGGAGGGTTTGCTGGTGGGGCCAGTTAAGCAGCTCTTCAAAGTATTCCGCCCATCGATTGAGTTGGCCCTCCTCTGTCTTGATGGTATTGCTTTCTTTGTCTTTTAGTGGTCGTTCTGGCTTGGTGTATTTGCCTGACAGCTTTCTGGTGGTGTCATGTAGCTGTCTCATGTTTCCATTTCTTGCTGCCGCTTCCGCCTGGTTCACTAGTTTGTTGATGTAGTTCAGCTTGTCATACTTACACATTATACATGCTGTTCTTCACTATTCTGTGGGCATTGCTGAATTATTTGTGGGCCTTAGCTTTGGATGTTTTCGTGCCACTGTTACTGCGACTGCAACTTTCCTTACTTTGACCTTTTGTAATATTTCAGCAGATATCCATTCCTCTTGCTGGTATTTCTTGTAGCCGGCGACTTCCTGACACGTTGATGTTATAGTTTCTTTAAAATGTTGCCACTGCTTGTCAACGCTGTTCCCCTGTTCTAGTAGATCTCACAGAGCTTCATAATTGTTGGAGAGTTTCACACTATAGACATCTCAAAGGTGTTCGTCCCTTAGCAGGTTCACGTTGTATTTATTTCTGTTTCCCCTGTGCTCTGTTCTGTTCTTCTTTAGTTTGAGTTTTAGTCTGGCCATTAGCAAGTGGTGGTCTGATTCTGATCTGCTCCTTGTTTCACTCTCACATCTTGTAGTGTTCTCCTGAACTTCTTGTTAATGCAGTTGTGATCTATTTGGTTTACCGTAACATGATCCAGTGATACCCATGTTGCTTATTAATGTATGTTCTTGTGGGTAAATATACTGCCTCCAATGACGACTTTGTTTGATGCACAGATATCTAGAAGCTTCTCTCCATTGTTGTTCATTTCTTCCAGTTTGTGTCTTCCCATCACTTCTTCATATCCGATGTTGTCTTTTCCTATCTTTGCGTTCAAGTCTCCAATAAGGTGGGTCATATCCTTCTCTGAGTAGTGGTCCAAGATGTTCTGTAGTCTGTCGTAGAACTCATCTTTTGTTTCTTCTTCATGGTTATTGGTTGATGTGTAGCATTGGATTACATTCATGCTTATATTCTCTTTTGTTGTTCTGAAAGACTCTGTAATGATTCTTGGTCCATGGGCTTTCCACGCTATCAGTGCTCGCTGTGCTGATTGGGATAGCATGAGAGCCACGCCTTCAGTATGTGGGGCATTTTCCTCTTCATGGCCTGAATATAGCAGCATTTCTCCGCTCATGAGCCTTTTCTGACCAGCTTGCGTCCATCTTGCCTCACTAATTCCCAATAGCACCAGGTTGTAATTTCTCATCTCAGCTGCTATTTGAGCTGCTTTTCCTGCTTGGTACATAGTCCTTACACTCCAGGTTCCAATGGTTATGTTCTTCCTGGTTGAAAGACGGGTTTTCAATCGTGAGGCTTCCAGGAGCTCGTGGCTTTCACCACTCAACGTCAGAGGTCTTTGGGTTGAAGAATGTTGCTCTCTCAGATTGGAGTTCTCTTTTTTTTCAAAATAAAATAAATATAACTATTACTTTAAGATAGAAATTGTATAAACACACACTTGTATTTACAATGTCACAATATGAAATTGGTTCACACAAGTCCATAATCTTTCTTTAAATCGATCAACGTTTTATACCCAAAATACAGTATGTTCATAAACACACACTGTGTGGCCAGGAAAGACTTGTCAGGCTATTAGTTTTGTCTTTTATCGACTTTAATGATATTGATATTTAAACATAAGTTTGAAACTGTCATTCTTGTAGATCCACTGGAAGGCAGAGCGCACACACACACACACACACACACACACACACACACACACACACACACCACACACACACACACCACACACACACACACACACACACACACACACACACACAGAGAAGAGGTGCATCAGAACAGCTAAACTATTCTATATTTTTTCTCAAATGTATTCAAACTTGATCACATTAGCTACTTGTTTAAATCTTCCCTTTATTTGTTTCCGACCATTTACATTTTTTTAAATTGTGTGTGCATGTTTACATTGTTTACTCCATTGAGACTTTGTTCAAATCCCGTCACCTGATTTAAGCCATTTAACATTTCTTTAGGTCTTAAACTATGCGGCTTTACTAAAACATATTTTCAACATCACTTTGCACTACAGCACTCACCACATTTTATGCAGGAAATGCATTATTAAAATGCATCATTTGAGTAAACTCTGAACAGAGTATCTAGTAGCAGCAGTAAATGTCCTGTGCAAAAAGACTGAAGCATCCCGTTATCTCCGTCGCACATTACTGAGGCCAGGCCGGTTACGTAGATACAGTAGTACAGTATTTATATAGCCAACAGTTATTTATTTATTGATGCTTCATAGTATATTTGATGCTACCACCTAGCATCAAATAAACAGCATCTGTTTATTGTCCTAGAAACTGATGACAATATCGAGTGTTGAATAATCTCAATTACTCATGGTGGTTGTCGGCTACTGTATGCAACAGAGAGTGTGGCGGTGCTTATAGGACGAGTGTGGAAGAGGCAAGGGGGGGAATCATCACAATACACCCACTACAAAAACTACACCACTGCTTGCTGGGGAGATGGCATCAAGGCTGGGGAGACTAACAGACTGGTGTGGAAGGACAGCTCGGTCGGTGGGCTAGAGGTGGACAGTCTGGAGGCAGTGGTGGAGAGGAGGATAGGAGACCAATTCAAGTCTGTCCTGGGTAACCCCTCCCATCCCCTCGATGTTGAGCTGTGGCAGATGGGGAGCACCTTCAGCCACAGATGAATGTCCCCAAGGTGCAAGACAGAGCGCTGCAAGTGCTCCTTAGTGCCCACAGCCACAGTGTGTGTGTGTGTGTGTGTGTGTGTGTGTGTGTGTGTGTTGTGTGTGTCGTGTGTGTGTGTGTGTGTGTGTGTGTGTGTGTGTGTGTGTGTGTGTGTGTGTGTGTGTGTGTTTGTGTTGTGTGTTTGTGTGTTTATGAGACTTGTAGGAGACAAAGGAGGTCACAGAGGAGGAGACCTGAGGAGACAGAGGAGACGTCAGATGGTTAAGGTCAGGAGGAGGCTGGTGATGGAGGAAGGTTCTGGGTGGGGCTGGAGGTTATCAGGAGGAGGCTGGTGATGGAGGAAGGTTCTGGGTGGGGCTGGAGTTTATATGGCGGCTGTATGAAGCGCCGGTGTGAGCTCTCATTGGAAACACGACCCAGCGATGTTCCAGCTTGGACACACCCGTTTGAACGGGGTACCCTTCTTCACATGATCATGAGACTAAAAGGTGGTTTGTACATCGGGCAATAAATGTTGCGTTACCACAAGGGCCAAAGTTTCCTCCCTCTTTGGAAAGTCTTTCTGAATCCCAAGCAGGAGAAGAACACTAGTTCAGTGTAGCTGGAGTGGTCAAAAGGAGGCAAACATATGTCCTTATGGGCCAAAGAAGCACCAGAACCCCCCTCACCCCCGTCATCAAATGATTCAGTGTGTCGACTCTAACCTCGGGACTCAAACTGAATTGATTGACTCAATTGAAAATGTTTTTCAATATAACTTGATCATAATCGAAGCTTCAATGATTGTACTGATGGCGTGACTCTTAACCTTTTCTAAACCTTAGTATGATAACATATTATTTTGATGAATATTATTGTAACAGGTCAGTGAGCGGGCGGAGACCACGTTTGTCATCCCTCACTGGGAGCTTGTTTATTTCAAACAAAAGTAAAACAGAACAGAGGCTTGTAACTATACATCAACACAGTCCGGGACGAGTGGGATCTCTCTCTCTCTCTCTCTCTCTCTCTCTCTCTCTCTCTCTCTCTCTCTCTCTCTCTCTCTCTCTCTCTCTCTTCTCTCTCTCTCTCTCTCTCCACAATTATGTCTCTCTTCTCTCTCTCTCTCTCTCTCTCTCTCTCTCTCTCTCTCTCTTCTCTCTCTCTCTTCTCTCTCCTCTCTCTCTCTCTCCTCTCTCTCGCTCTCTCTCCACCCACAATTATGTATTACACTTTTTATTAAAAAGGCATCAATGCTTTTAGAAAATAATTTGTTTATTTGAGTTAAATCACAATCAGGTTTTTAACTTAGGCCAGCATGTGGCCCTTGCGCCCTGAAACGAAAA
This sequence comes from Melanogrammus aeglefinus, assembly GCA_900291075.1. NCBI lineage: Eukaryota > Metazoa > Chordata > Actinopteri > Gadiformes > Gadidae > Melanogrammus > Melanogrammus aeglefinus. The sequence continues at coordinate 1,908 of OLKM01001363.1, read as the reverse complement.
CGCCTCGCCCCAAAATGACCAAGTTCCTGCTAATAATAGGATCATGAAAAATAATTTCTGATTAAAGAATCAAATATAGAAAAAGAAACCTTCCTTCTAAAATGTTGCCTTAGGATAAAAAATTATTCTTGCTATATTGCTTTTAAACATTTACAAGGGAACTCTCTGTGATGGGGTTTTTAATCGATTTCCCTGCTTTGTCATGAATCCCACGCAGGCGCAGAATCTTTCTCCTCCGCCAGGGGGCAGCATCACGAGGCCCCACCCCAACCCTGGTGCCGTCGGGTCAAAGTAGGAGTCCGGATTGGGTCGTAGTTCTCATGCAGGAGCACATGAGGACAGGGGACCTACTATATGGTGTGAATCATGCTTCATGGAGGAGGCCGTTCATGGTACCTTCTCGTCCTCCTTCATGCCAGCTTTGAGACCATGAAGTCCTCCCGGATACGGATATATTTTCTGAAGGCGAGGTGGGGGGGAGGGGGGGGGTGCGTGGGCAGGGGGGCAGTGCGCGTGAGTGTATTGAAGAAAATAATGTATTTCTCCTAATCCATTATATAATGCATATCATAAATGGGAGGGGCTTTGCAAGGGCATACACATTGTGTTGAATGGGTTACCACAGGATAATGAGACAAGTTATCTCAACACTCACGCACGCACAGGCAACATCCCCCTCACCCCCTCGCTCGATGTCTCTCAGGCGCGCACGCCGCGCTGGCACATACGCTTACGCGCGGGCGTGACCACAATTACACACACGCCACACGGCACACAACACAGACACACACTAAAACACCAACAACACACACACGCGCGCAAACACACCCTAGAGTAGTTGCTGAGCCAGCCGATGCCACCGCGCGCAAATGCAAAGCTTTTACGCACCGCGCCGGTGCGGTTTCACTCCAAGAGGTTTTAGCAGCATGCATGCATCACGACTCATCCGAGCTGATGAGGAGGAGCACACGCCGGGCATCATGCCATGCTGGGAATAAGGAGGTCCAGCTAATAAGCAGCGGGAGGCACAGTAGGGGGGAGGTGGTCAGAGGGAGGGCGTGCGCGCGCGGATGCTCGATACAAAGTGAATGCAGGGGAACGCGGAGCATCCAGAACGCATTTGTCTTAGAAGCTTTTGATTGAGTTATAGTGTTTAATTAAATAGGCTGCCCAATGAGCGTCCGATGGAGAACATCTAAAAAGAACACTTTTAAGCGCCTATCCATCCTAAAGGGAAGTCGGCTTAATTGAACACAAAGACGCGCTTTGGAGACGTGGAAGCTGCCGGATCTCCTCTTCCTCTCCGTGATGGCGATCAACACGGACGCTACGTTCGGGAAATGCGAGCTGGGGGAGAGGGAGGTGTCGCATCCCACCGACTTCCAGGACACGGAGAAACTGTTGAGCACGACGACGGCCGAACCGACCGGGGAAAGTAACCTCAAAAAACCCCGACACCCCTCTTTGCTCAACGTCACGGGGGGAGCGTGACGTTTCGCTGGACGCGAACAGAACGGACACAGGTCGCCTCTCAGATCGGGCTCCGTGGGGCATCTAGCTGCCCCACCCAGATCCACATCCGGCTCCAGTTTAGGCCCGGTTTCCGTCTCCATCCGCCCGGGCCGGACCTTGCCGAGTTCGATACTGTGGCTCGCAGATGGTTCAGAGCTGTTTCTGTCCCGCTCCTCCTCTGAACATGTGCGCCCTGTGGTACGCGCACGTGGTAAGTAGTGATATTATCATGTTTATATAAGATGGGGAAGCAGGGATGTTACTGGAAGAAGTTGTATCCACCGTTGAAAGGCAGCCGTCTCTTAACACCGTATTCCACTATCTCTCTCTTTCTTTCTCTCTCTCTTCTCTACTCACTCTCTCAACTCACCCACTCCCACATTCCTCTGATAGGCA